>NW_019059717.1:421294-433115 GCF_000696155.1 Zootermopsis nevadensis | reverse complement strand
CCGAAGCACACGCTGCATTGGCGAAAGTGAAGTCGTTCTTTTATGCGCATAGTATTAGTGAACGTGACGAGGAAAACATTTTGAACGTGGAAAGTGCTCTGTTTGGTCTAAAACGTAAAGTTTCGACAAACCAGTTGTCCATTAAAGACTTTTTTGGTAAAAAGAAGTAACTTTGAAAGAGAAACATTGTTTTTTTTTTAAATTTTTAATGCTTTCCCGCATCTATCGTTTTCCCGCATCTATCGTTTTTATTTCCCACCCCCGCCGAAAACGATGCATCGAGGTTTCACTGTAGTAGTACAGATTTCAATGCTATAGTGACAAAATTCAATTTATCAGATTGAGACGTGATAGGTTTTATTTCACAACCCAGTTAAAAGAGAGTTAATCTTTTTGCAAAGAAGAGTTAAATATTATGCAAGCATGATCTCTCAGTATGGACAAACGCAACTGAAAATGACAATATTATTGAAATACACAGTGCATCATAGTTTCTATGTCCCTGGAAGAAACCGATGTACCAATCATTCAGCTTATAGTCAGTTACTGACTACTTACTTACTGACTATACTATTCTGTCTTGAAAGTGAAATCAGAGCTACTTTAATCAGTGCACTATCAGAGAATAATGTGACAAAAAGCACCGTTAAGCCTGAGAGGTTAGGAGAGCTGGAGTGCTGAAAAAGGAAACTCACCTGTTGAATCTGTAGATTTAAAGCTGTCAAGATCTACTTTGGAGTCAATATTATTACTGGGTTGCAGAGAATGGATATGTGACTGCAGGGCTGCCAGTTGTTTTTGTGTGACATCTCCATCGACCTGCAATGCTTCCAAACGCAGTTGCAATGCTCGTTCTGCCTCCAGCTGTTCTTGTAATCTAGCCTGCAATTCTTGCTTTTCTTGTTCTAAGCGTTCACAAACTTCACGATGCTGATCTTCTGTTTCCTACAACAATGTTAAATGAGCATGCAGTATCAACTGATGATGACTGTGTTGCTTGTACAAAAGGTACCGATATTATCTGCAGAGCCACCTTTCAGGAATGCTGTTATAAATATTACTTTATGCCTGAGTATATATGTGCATACTGGATGTAATAGTTCAAATAAAGACAAACATTTCGACCTACTCACCTGTAGTTTAGATGAGAGTTCCTCTACTTTCTGCAACTGCAGACTATATTTTAATGCAAGATCTTGTAAGTCCTGCTGGCTGCGCTCACACAGCTCCTTGAGGTGTGCACACTCATCCTCTGTGTTGCTCAGAGTCCTACCGCAGTATTCACAAAAAATGCACATTAGATTACTTCATTGCCATAATTCTGCCATAGTAAAAGTCTAACAGCAGTAAAACACCAACTTTAAGCCATTCCCAACTGCTATAATAATGAATTTACGTTATGCTATAACATAGATGAGAGCAGCTATTCACAAACTTTCTACAGGAGGAAACAGCATGTTTCATACATCCATTACAACTAAATCAAAAATCTGGATCTGAAAGCAGCATTTCTATCAGTTTATAAGAAGTATTTGACTATTTGCAGACCACAACTGAAAAGGAAATGGCACTGCAGCCCATACTGTGCAAAATAATTTTAATAAAAACATTTTGAATAGTTCTATTAATCATTAATTGTTTTCAAAAAACTCTTTGTTCACTGTTCTTTTTTGCATGATATACTTTTATAATTCCCCCCCCCCCCAACATACTTATCTTCAAAGACAAACACACTCACTGACTTTTAATCACTGCCTAATGTGGAACTGTGCAAAACAATTTTGACTATATGCTGTATTACTCTCCATCACCTTTGTATACACAAAAATAGGAAATATTATCTTATATACTGTTGGTGCCAGCAACAGTCTAGTCAAGTAGCTTCAAGTCCACTGGCAGCAATTTCCTATAAGCCTACCTCTGCTTCTCTTACTTCATCTTCTTCAGCAACTACCAGCACTTCTCACTTTTAACAGTAAAAAATTAACTTTACCAGTCATATTATTGTTCGTAACATATTTATGTCAAATGCATAAAATAAACTGCCTTATGAAATCTTATACACAAAATTCATTTCCAATTTCTCTACCCACACATTCTAAGCTTGCCCACTGTGTTCTACAGAAACATATTCCTGCATTTAGCAAGAACCATCTAGACACATAAAAAACTTATGCATCAGACAACAGGTCAGATCTGGAATAAAATGTCTTACTTATATTCTAATTCTCTGAGTAAGACAACACTTTCTTTCATTACCATTGCACCAACTGACTGGTCACCTCCTTCACTGTTCAGTTTATGATCCAGTAATTCATAATTTTGTGTCAATAAGACAAAATGACCTTCTAGAAAGAAATTACAATAAAATAATAGGCATAATGTCAGTACCGTTCAATATCCTGCATCTTCTGTACTGCTTCCAGCTTTTCTTGCAGCATCTTGCGAAGAGATTCCTTGGCAGTACCCTGGTACTGACTCTTATCTTCCTGTAATTTCCGTAACTCCTCTCGCAGCTTGTCCTCTGCAAAGTTCTGAAGAGAAACGTGTGCCTTAGAACATCCCCTATCAGATTTAAGTAGCATAAAAAAAGTTCTAAACATTAATTTGCATCTGTGCTATAATATGGTTCAAAGAAAAATACACAGAACTTTAGAGCAGACTATTTAATTTATGTGGAAGTTCATACATTTTTGTCTGAATTATGTGTGTGTTAATTATTCAGTTAGCAAAGTATCTGTACATTTTTTACCTTCCCCTTAAATTTTATAACTTGGTGAATTTACTGAAGGTTCAGAAAACAGCAAGAAATACTTGTGAACAAATCCTTTAATTCTATTTCTGGGTTACAGTGAATTTGGAGGGAGGGGAGACAAAGATTAAAAGAGAACCTAACCTAGATACTGCAATGAACTACAACTATAAACAACCATTAAAACTATGAATACAACAATAGCAGGGAGAGCTCCTGTCATTTTCTGGCTACAAACTACTAGCTCAAAACTGAGATTTGAGGTTCTCAAGACAGAGAAGAGGTCAACTGTTGTCTCCTGGGTTGCAGCACTGTGTGGTCTTGCAGGTAATTAGAAATGCTTTAGAAAACCCCACTGCCTCCATCATCAGGTTCTACTCAACATGGCATCACAAACCAGATGACCAGTCAATCTACTAGTTACTAAATTTTATCAAAAGACGAATTTATTACCCCCCCCACCCAAAAAAAGAACCAGCAGCAGTAGTTGCAAGACTGTGTGTGCTATGTTTTGTTTCCAGAAATAACACATAGTAAAAAACTATTATGCTGTTAAAGCTTATGGTACTACTTTGTATCAAACAAATCAGTTCAGTCTACATACATGCGAAACCTGTATTGAAATTTCAAGAGGATTTGAAGATATATTTTCAATACACTGCAAAACCCAATGTGGGATTGTCAGCTGTATAGGAGTCACATACAAAAGTATTAAATCCTGGTTGTAGGTGAAGTAGAATATAATTTAATCCAAAATATTGAATTTCTTTTGAAAAATAAACTAGCATTAAGAAATTAATTTCACAATTTATCATTAGTTCTCTATTTATTTCCATTTGATGAAACAATGTTTCATGAAGAGTTTTCACATTTTCTTTTGTACCATCAGGTCGGAGCCGACCCCTGGTGACATTATGAACAAGATCCCTCTGATTGGGACCTGTTCATATGTTTCCTAGGCAAGTGATCCAGAAGTGGTTTGCCGTTGCCTTCTTCTGTGTGCTTAGTACCTAATGATGATGAAAATGGAGTAATTGTTGGGATGCCACGGAGAAACCGGGAAAGCCCCGGAGGAAAACTCCTTGATACCTGGACCACGGCCTTGCCCAACACAAGTTATAAATCCAGGCACCACCGGGAATCGAACCCGGGATCCCAGGATTACAAGCCCAGCAATTATTTCCATTTGATGAAACCATGTTTCATGAAGAGTTTTCACATACATGCACATAATGTATGTACTGTGCAGTCAAAAGGAGAGGACTAACAATACAATTTCATCTTACTTTTGAATACATCTGTAACTGATTTTCCAGAATTTCAACACGTGATAAAAGACGATCTTCATCTATAAGAGCTTTCCAACCAAGATCTGATGCCTGACGAGTAGTTTCAACTAATCGCTGCAATGTAGCCAGTTTGTTTTCCAGAAGCTGCTCTCTCTGTAAGGCTTCCTGCAAGAACACATTTAGAACAGTTACACAATGTATATATCAATTGAAATTGGCTGGATAAATTCTTTGCAGCCAAACCAGAGGATTTCTTCAAGCGTGAGATCGAAAAAGTGGTCAAATATTGGGAAGAGGTCGTGAACAATGACGGAGAATACATAATTGATTGATTTGTGGAATTTGTTTGGAAAAAATAAAAGTTTTTCAAATGTGAAAAAATGCCACGATCTTATGCACCAACCCAATATTTACCTCATTTATAACCTTTTGGCATGTGAGTCAATAATCAAGAATAAATACAGCCTTAGATCTGGAAAAGGTTGAAAACCCCTGATCTAATTATCTGATTCCCAATATGTCAGTTATACATACAAAAAAACATGAATTTGTTATTGTTAGACATTCAACTGTTCAAAAAACTTTGCTACAAAATCTAAATTATCTTCATTGTTATTACAAAAAATAAAGAAGACCCTTCTCTAACCATCTGGCCACTAAGGCATCTCTTTCAGTAAAGACTTTGTGTTCATTTCTTGTTTCTTTATATATGCAACATGCTTGTCCATCACAAACTGCTTGCTTATACTAGATGAAGCACACAAATTGTGAAGTTCCTCATCTCTTTCCTCCAATCTCCTGTGAGTTATCTCTCATGGGTTCAAATATTCTCCTCAGCATTCAACCTTTAAATATCTTCAAAATTTGTTCTTCCCTCACAGTGACTGTTTCACATTCAACAAAAACAAAATCAGATACTTCATAATCTGCTAAACAAGCCTGGACTCATTAAATATTACAATTACAGCTATTGAACTACACATGAAAATACATATAAAATGCAAAGGGCCATGAAGACTGCTTGCCCCTTGTATTTTGAACAAGACAAGGAAATACAGTTTAGTACAGCCAGCATTGTTAAAATGTATGCCACTTGCTTCTGATGAAGGAAAACAGGCCTCATTAATACAAATCAACGAATCAAATCTTGTAACAATTAAAATCACAGATTCATTTGAAGGCTTCGATCCATGGTGTCTGACAAATTATATATTTTGTCCTATCAACATAACAACAAATCATTTAACTGCATCTCCACTTGCACAAAATGCATCAAGAGTTCTGTCATATAATCTTTGGTTTATCTTGGAAATAGAGATCTTCAGATTCAGTAAAAGAGTGCTAGCATAAAGATTTTAATAGCATTTTCTCTTGCATTCCTTCACTTCCATCACTAACGTCATCATCCTGGAGTAATTTCCTTTTTATAAGAATCTGACAGTTGTAGTTTCCATACACAATATATACCACTGACAAATACTCAGAGTCAGGAGCAGAACTGTACATATAGTCCTCCACAGTATGTTTCATTCCAATGCAGTACAGTGTTTTGAAGTTCAAGTTGATTCCTTGTTGTATTTACATTCATGTAACATGTATATATCCAGAGACTTACCATACAAGTTTTCTTGGTAGTTTATAAAATATTTCATCAGCATGATGCAAAGAAATTTCTCCAGAAGACATACACAGCCAGAATGTCTACCTGTAAAAGCAGGTGCATTATCAGTGTAAACACTATTTAACCTTTCAACCACCAATGGCCATTTCAGCTTCCATGGTTAGTTTCATCTGTGGTTTCATACATCCGCAGTGAGAGCCAAATGTTTCATTCAAATCTTCACTCATCTCTGCAAAGGAGCAAGGCTGAGTGACATAAATATCACATCTATAGCTGGGGCTCACTTCCACATATAATGTGGCATTATACAAAAAAAGAAATTTTATACTATACAAAAAAAGCCCAAAAATATGGTACAGAAAAGAAAATGTCATGTAGTCAAGATCATTCTTCTCCTCATAACTCCTGAACACTTCGCTTCCTGCTTTCAAGACTTCAGCCCAAAATAGAAATCACTCTTCAATGATGTTGATTCAAAATCACTTCCAACAATCAACAGCATATAACTCAATTAAAGGAAAACGTCCACAGATATTAAAATTCAGCACTATTATTTGTTCCACGAATTCACTGAGCCAAGGACCCATTTCATAACTGTGGAAATGGAACCTCACTTCCATGTACTGCACCATTTCTCTGAAAGACACCTTGGTGACCAAATCATGGAAATGTGACAATTCAGTCTGGTGTGGAAAAAAAAATGCCACTAAGTCACTGCATTTGATCAAATCACTGCAACATAAAACACTCATCTGGTGTGGAGAAAATTTAACTACCAGAATTTAGGTTATGTTACTTCAAGTTTTGATTCTTCTGGTATGTTGACACTTATAATAACCAGCACAGTTGAACTAACCTAATCATCAATAACAATCATAATTTTTCCAACAACACCTAGAAACCATGTTCCTAAAAACTAACTAATGATTACACTTTAGTGTGTACTTTGCTTCCAATTAGATACTACTGTTACTTAGCATAAGTCACACTCTGACATCACAGGATGAGTGACATATTTAAATACATAATCCAAGCTGTCACTTACCACGCGGGAAAAAAAAGTAATGAAGTTCAGATATAATTTCAATATACATGCCATCACACTACACACAGTACCATCTTCAAGTATCAAGCTTCTCTTTATCGGTTCTACAGAATATACTCAGTCTATAAATAATGACACATTCTTCACACAAACAGTGCATATATGGGATGATGTGTACATCCATTCATGTAATTACAAATTTTACCTCAAAATTATGAACAGCTTTCAATTAAATTTGTACTGGGGGAGATACATTAAACGTCAGTCACCAAGTGAATTTAATATTAGTTTGTTTCAGCTCAATACAACCCTTAATTTATATTCAGCTCAAATCCAACTTTATTTAAAAAAAGAGGGATGAATAAGAAAAAAGAAAGATCACATACAAAATTGGTACATGACACAAACTACAGATACAGTTACTGGAAATATCTATAATTTTTATTTAAAATAATTTTCAATTTTATATTTAATGAAATACAGGGAAATAATTTCTGAGTCTTAGTAATGTTACATTTGTAGTGCAATTAAGACAGCACCAACAGACTTATCTACAATAAATTAACAAGAACACAATTAAAAAATATGAAACTTTCACTGCAATACACCTTTCCACTCATGTACATTCTGTTCCCAAGTTGGAAAACTAAAATAATCCATTACTCCTACATCATACAAAAATACAGGACAAGCACTCAATCTGTGCACAATAAAGAAATGTTATATAAGCCACAAATATGTACACTGCTTCACAAGCTTTCATTTGAGTACATCATTCACATGGGAAATTGACACACGATAACTTAAGCTTCTTTTATCAAGATGGATTTAAGATACAGAATATGAATTGCTAGAAGACAACCGAACAGCAATTGTGCAGGCAAGCACTAGCAGCCTCTTCCTTACCTGCAGATACTGGTTCAGCTGATACAGGTCTTCTAATGGCACCATCCCAACTGAGCTGACAACAGATGTGGAAGGACTGTAACACATACAATCACTTTCAGCAAATGTTTGATAAGCAAAGTTCACCTTTTACAAATGAGATTACTTAATTTAACCACAGCTCAGATAGGTTTCCATCCTAACTTTGGTTTACTGGTTTTCTTAACATTGCTCATTTAACTTCAGAGGTCACATATGCCAGGATGATTATAAATAAGAAACAACATGAAAATAGCTGCAACTTACTTTAAAAAACTAGGATTTGCCCAAGTTCAATTCAAGAAAACCACTCTATCCCCCTCAAAGTCTGGATTGCCAATCTCCAAACTGAGACTCAAAATCCATGCCTCCTGAATTCAAAGCAATAGTACTATTCCCAACATAAATACATTCAGTAGGTTTTGTTAAGTTTTAAATTAGAATTTTTTAAAATTAATGTTCTCCAAGGACAAATATTTCCAACTGCATTGTTTCCTGCGGTCAATAAAAGAATATAACATAGATATAAGAAATTATTAAAATTTCAGACACACAAACATCAAACACCTTTCAGTATACCTTCCATTGGTCATCCGTACTGAATACACCACTAATGCTGATTATTTACCCTATTGGAATTCTTCATATTTTATATGGGTTAGTGCCTGAGAGAAAATTCAACAACAAATATGATGCATATATGAAATTTCCTCCATGCAAAACCTACAAACTCTTCACAGTGGTTTGACTACCACTTTCAGTTTCAGATGATTACAGTGTGCATATTGTCAGTCACTTAAAATCAGCCCTCCACAACTGTGTAATCATCCATTTCCATGTAATACCCATAAAAACACAATGGTTCCCAAAGTGTGTACCAAAGAACACTGGTGTGCAGTGAGAACAGTAGAAGTGTGTCACGCAATTTATTTGTATGTTATTCTGTGACAAAAATGTATCGTTATTGGGAACAAAGCTGTCAATGCCCTCATGCCATTTTTTACTATGTACTTAATATTAACCACATATTTTGCAATTACTATTCCTCATAAAGTAACATTAATAAACAACATATAAGTAGGATATTATCAGATCTTTTTATTGTCATGATATATGAAGTCAGCCTGGTTATTTCATCCCAAATACAGTTCTTGTTCATATGGCTTAATAAGCATCTTTTCCTGGGGATGTACCCTCAGACCCACATAGCCATTTGAGGGGTGGTCCACACCCTTCTAGACCTTCCCATTTTAAAACTATAAGAAGTATGTTACAGGTATAAAAAGATTGGGAAATACTGCATTTTCCATAAAATAGGAGAATTTCTGTCACCGATTTCTATTATTGAATGTACCTACATTAATCATTGAATTCCATCAACAAAAACATGTCATGACTTACCTTGCCTTTGCTTCTTTGCCATCTGGTAAATATAACTTCAGTGTGGCAACAATGCAGCCATGTGTCACTGAAACAAGAACTTCCTGAACTGTTACCACGCTCTTTCACATTTGTTTCATTATTATAAACTACATAACAATAAGTAACAAATATGACCTGAAACATTATTTTCTGTTTGTCATTCAGGATAAAGATGACTGCCTTCTTAAACTCATATTGTCCTTACAAGTCTGTTCATTCTTTGATTTGTAAAATTGGAAATAAATCAAGCAAAGAATTAAAAATGAAGGCCAAAGAACACAACTAAGTCGAGATAAATGGTGCCACAGCCAAGGTCAAAAATAGGAACCTCATGAACAAAAGTCAAGTGTTATTGTAAGCCCACCTTGCTGGTTAATGGGTAGCAATTTGGGGTATGATAACTATGTCACAAAACTGATTATCTGTTTCTGACACCCTGTATTGATACTTTTATATACCTACAATAAAAAAGGATAAAACCTTAAGAATAAAATTATGTAAAACATAACTACAATAAATATTACAAGTCAATCGACAAGAATGTTCATTTTACATTATTCACAGTTTACATAGTAACTGTCAATAGCTTTGATTATATAGAATTAAATGGTAAAAGGACTAATGAATGACTGAGCTGGAAAAGATGTGAAAAAAGCAGTCGTGTCTTAATTTAAGATATTATCCTGACATGTGCCTGGAAGGACTGAGGAAACCACAACAACTACAGTTGAGGTAGCCAGTCTAGATCTGAATTTGGGACCTTCAAATTATGAAGCATTTGCCTGTGACATTTTGGCAGTGGCTACTTAGAATGTGAGAAGGCCGACGTCTATTCTTCAACAAAATGACTTTGAAAGTATAGTCTGGATATAATGATAATAAAAGCAAAACCAGTTCATTCTTGATCACCTATCACTAAAAATATGCCAACAAGAACACCAAAATGCATTTTATTTATTAATTACAGGAAAAGCATTTGAAATTCATGGTATTCCAAAAAATGTTCTGCTACTTATACTTCTGTCTTGTCTAAATGATGATATTTTATGTACATATTCTTCTAAATTTAGCCCCTATTTTATTTTAAAAATTGTTTTATCAATTGACTGAGTATGGACTGCAGATTCTTTTGTCACCCTCCTAACAAAAATTAATACCTCTTCTTCTTTATCATAAAACTTATCATTTGGTATACAATATGTTCAATACATTCACTTATACCCTTGCTTGTCTTCACATCCACTACTGCATGAACTGCGAACATACTTCCTAGAAGCAGACGACACCATATATAGAGCATAATCAATGTGTTAATTCTGTTTCTCAACAATAACCACATGCCTTGGCAAGTTTTAAATGTGATATAGTGATGACAACAATAATATTATGGTTACTACAATACCACCACCATCATTACTTTTATTTATTCAAGTGCTTGACAAAAGTAGTAAGCCCAGCACAGGCAAGCATTATAAAAAATTTAAAGAATAACAACCAAATAATAACAGCAACATAAAACCACAAATAACCTGCGTATAACTACAATTTAATTGTAATCATTATCACACATTTCGTAGGTACAAACTCACCTTTCCTCGAATTCTCCATAACATCAACTCCAAACTGAACAATATCTCCAGAACAGACTTCCCGAGGTGGTGACTCTTCTGCCCCTTTACTGAGCCGCTGATTGTTGACAAATGTGCCATTGCTACTTTTTGTATCCTGTAAGTAAAACTGTTAGCACAATATGCTACAGTAACCATAAGGTACTTGCCACAATCTGTATTCTAACATAATATTTTAAATGACCAAATAATGCAAACAAAACACCATTTGAAACTTAATGTGTATTTGACTTTAATGTAAAGTTAGAGGCTTCAGTACAGTCAAACATTTTCCACTTACACCTGACGAAATAAAATAATCCATGTCTGATACTTTCAGATCATATGATGTGAAATACAACAGCAGCACTGTGATCACATGATTAGCACTCTTGCTTCATATTCGAAAAATCCTAGGTTTGAATTTTGCCCCAAATGCTGTCTATCCTCAATGAAATTTTCCTCAGTCCCTTAAGGCAAATGCCTTCACAGTACCTTAAAATTGACCACAACTCCCTCCACATCCTTTTCAATTTATAATTTGCAATCATACTAACATTCAACACTATACAATGTATCTAGCTAAAAAAGAACTAATAGATAATGAAAAAGGTAAACAATACTAAGAGATATCACAGTAGTTGGCATAATCAAAGTATCAATCATAAAATATAGCCATAAACAATACTACTCATACACAGACCACAGTCATTGATATGTATTATACATATATATATATATATATATATATATTTTAAGCAACCATTTAATTGTCACAATGGAAGTATTGTTGTCATTTGCAGAAGGAAAATATTTTAAAGTGACTGGAGTTCAGGTCATTTAGATGTCATTCGAATGCACTGCAAATATCTCCACTGAAAACAGAATTTATCTTCGCAAGAAAGTCAAAGAGCATCAGAAAACAATTAAAGATTTTTTAAAACACGGGAAAAACAATTCAAATTTTGTGCATCAGAACATGCCATTTTACTGCCCATTTTAAGGATTTATTTATGGTTTATTTAACAACACTGTCAGCAGCTCATACCACATACAACTCCGAATGGTAGTATGTTTAATAAATAATGAACTGGAAAGAATATGAAAGGAAGCAGTTATAGCCTAAGATATCACCCGCACATTTGCATGGAGGAAATGAGA
>NW_019059717.1:380928-421278 GCF_000696155.1 Zootermopsis nevadensis | reverse complement strand
GGGGGGGGAGAAACCTCAGTAAGGATAGCCAGTCTCTAGACCAAGATTTGTACATCAAACATGAAACCGAGTGCTTACTGCTCACTCATGACATTCAATCATTTCCAGAGTAATCAACGGTCTTCACTTCTTAAAAGCATATAATGAGTATGAGTGCATCAGCTCAGTTAGTGAAGTGGGTGGGTATGAGCTAAATGATCACAGTTCAATATTTGGCAGAGGCAAAGAATTTCATCTCCTATGAAACGTTTACAAACATACTCATGCCACCTCAGCTTCATAATCAATCGTAACCTGGATTTTATTACCCAAGGGCAATACCAACCAGGCAATAAATGTGCTAACTCACTTCCACCTCATAAAATCTAAAATCTATCAAGGTTTGCATCCAGATCCCTTACATGATCACGTACTTTGGCATAGAGGTAACTCAACTTTATCTGTGAGATTTGTCCTTCATTAACTACAACCCATGCATGGCAGGTTTAGTAATTTTATTACTTTACAGTGGATATAAACATACAAAGGAATGAATATCTAAATTTGCATAATAATTAAGTTTAATTAATACCTTTC
Organism: Zootermopsis nevadensis; assembly: GCF_000696155.1. Next base: position 420,702 of record NW_019059717.1, on the reverse strand, counting down.
CATTCTCGTACCACAACAAAGCATGGTTACGGGATAGCACTTTGCAGTCAAAGATGGCATTATTAGGAGCAGCTCGAGCCCGAGCCACTGAACGTCCAATTTTTACTGGCTGGTCCAAAGTCAGTGACCGTTCCTGCAAAACAAAAATGAGAATGAATGATAAAAAGCAGAATATTCTAAATGGACTTTTATTCAAAGCAGATACAACTTCAAGTTTATACAGAAGAGTCCAAATTATCTGACGTGCCACACAAATACCCATTACCAATTTCTTTAAAAAAAAGCTTTCATTTGCAAATTTACATTATGTTAAATATTATTTTTGTTTGTGAGATTTTTTCATTAGATACTGTGTCATATTTTCTTCATAAATTAATAGTATTGAGCTGATATTTTCCCTCATATTTTTCATTAGTTTTCCACATTCTCCAACATTTTTAATCACCTGGCCATCCTTCAGTCCTGTTTAGGTCAGATAATCTGGTCTGTATTGATATACTCCACTGAAGGTAAACCACAAGCACTTAAATTTCCTAACAGATTAATTCAATGGAGCACACTCCCTCTTGAAAAATTTAACCAGAAATTGCACACCTTTTATGGAAACAAGTTTCATTAGTGTTTGCAGGAGCCCACCACTGCATCTTAACATGAATCCAGTACATACCTTAGTACCCTGTTTCGAACTTTATTATAATCTTCCCATCAATGCCTAGGTCTCCCAAATGGTCTTTTCCCTTCAGTATTTCTGACAAAATCCTGTATAAAATTCCCATTTCTACAATATATATGTTCCACTAATCTCACTATCCTTTATTTAATCCTCTTAATAACATTCTATCAGGCTTACAAATTATGGACTTCCTCATTATGCAATTTTCTGCAACCTTGTGTCCCTTCTTCTCTCTTTGTTCCAAATATTCTCCTCACCACTCTTTTTTCAAACATCTCAATCCATGAAGTTTGAAGGTTTCTGATAATGGTGTGACCCACTGTTAGACTTCATCCATTTTATAAGTGTTTTCAATTATGGGGAGCTGGTAAACCCTATCTCCACAATGTTAATTTTGTCATATTCAGAAACATTTTTCTTTTTCTAAACATCTACAGATTCTACTGTCATAAAATTTTGTGCATATATACTTATTGGTTTTCTGCATCTCATAACTTTTCTCATAGCAATAAAAACAATTTACAACTTCTTTTTTATAGAAAACTGATATGAAAAAACCCATAACAACATGTGTAACCCCAGTCAAGTTAGTCCAAGGACAAGACTGATGTACTTAGAACAAATAGAGTCTAAGAAAAAAAATATTTTATTGCATGGAGGCTCTCAGAAAGAAATATTCATACTATACGAAATGTATTTCATTACTTAACTACAGCAGGTAAGACTTGCCATAGGCAGGATATTAAATATTCTGTGCATGAGCTGCTGATGGTACATGAACTAATCTGCAAGAAAACAGTGAGGATGATACATGTTGCCATAAGATGTCTGGAAGAAATTGAAAAATGCATAAAAGATCAACATTTACTTGATATGAGTATTATAAATCTTCAACAGACACCACAAACAAGTTATAAAATAAACTTTAACATTGGACTAATTACCTGAAATGGATGAGAATTGGGCCGACAGATGAGAACAGCCTTGGCAGCCATCTTAGTAGTAGCTATCACATCTCCACAATTGGGATAGACCACAGATTTGACCCAACCACCACTCACCACGACCATCTGAATCCAAACAATTACTCATATAATGATTACAACTTTCAGCATGGGAAACATAGTATTAAATAGTTCATTCTGACCAGGACAGAAAGCACAAAGAAACCAATAATCTATTATAAAAATTTGTGATTTCTTTCGTGGCATCATTAGCATCTCATCCTCCTTGACTTACACACCCTATGATTATCAGGCAAAGACACAAAATAGGAAAACTCCTCATTGTTAGTCTTTCCCAGTAGGCTACTTTTACTGTTATTCTCAAGTGTGTGTACTTTATAAAATTCTATAAGAATAAATTTCATATTCACCTTCTACTACAATTTTGTAGTGTATTGTAAACATATACTTGCTTCTGTTTTTATTAGTTTTAGTTTATCTTTTATAGTATTTATGTCAACATAACATTAAAATTAACATCAACACTGCCTAATAGCTCATCCATTCAGTACTTCCTACATAAAAATTAGAATTTCCATGTAACAGACAATGTTAAAATGATAAGGGTCAGACAAACAGCATTTTGAACTTACCTAGAAAACCTTTGATTGTTGAACTACACAAGACTTGAGCTTCTTGCTGGTGGAGCAGCCCAGTCACAGCTTCCCACCTCTCCTGATGATGCCATTCACCCTGCACAGGAAACATCAATTCCATTTGGCTTAACTTACTTTCATTATTTTATGAGGAAGCTTATTGCATGTCATATATCTGAGGGTCACTTGAGTACTTTCAAACCACAATGACAAATTTTCATGAAATTTGTTATAAACATAATACCACCTCAACTTTGTAATTTATTGCTAATAATATCAACTGTTTTCAAAACTGTCATTTAAGATCCCTGTATTAAATTACATTAGTGTTATTAATGTAATGATATGAAATTTTGTGTAGCTACAGACATTAAAAAAGTCAACTTTGGTCAAACTAATTTTCTATACAATGCAAAACAACATTTCTCTATATACAACAGACACTGAAAATTACCATACCATGTAGCACCTTTCCAAACTCCCTCCATGTTAAAATATTGATCCTCATATGAGCAGTTTCTGAACTGTAACATGGAGGTCTGTAATTCCAAGACTAGCAATAGCCCACAACCTTATTACTTCTAGTCTGTGAGACAATGGGTTATTTGAGCTTACATGGAAGTAAGGTTTTGCTCGAATTAGAATAACCAGCAACAAACCTCCAATATTTCTGACTCAAAATGAATCATTCATTAAGTGTTCTGCATTTATAAGAAATGTGCATAAACATGCTACATAATACCATAAACTATAAAGAATTTTTAAGTAACACAAAAGCAAAATTGTTAATTTTAAAGCCAGAAATCATAGCAGTCTCATGTAACTGTATTAAGCAATCATACATTGCACAAAAATTAGTTACAACAAACTCATAATTTCTTGTATTTAAAAATATATTCGACGTCAGAGGTATTTTATGTATTCTGATCACAAATCTAAATAATTTTGCTGGAGAAAATATGCTCTCTCTCAATCACACCAAACAATTCTTTTTTGGAAATTGACAGATGGCCAAAATCCTTGAAAAAATAAAAAACACTCACATGCACACACACACACACCGAATACAAAACTTTATGCCATTAATTTATACTCCATACGCTTGCTCACTGTTTACAAATGTAATAACGCTACATAACCAAACACATGAAACATAATACTCTTGCTGCTTGTGAAGCACACAATATCAAGTTCTCTTTACTGCTACTAGACATACACCTCGATGTAAAACCACGGCCGTTGCAACAATTCGGGAAAATATGAAACAGAATGACCAGAAGGTTGGTCAACTAGATTTGAGTAATTCCAATATGTGCCACAAAATATCACCCTTCCTAATACACAGTTCCAAAATATTGATATTAATAATATAATTTAATATTAAAAAGTGTCCTTGTCCAATCATTAAAACAAAAACGTTGAACCCCATTAACATACATACTTCTATTTCTACTTACACTTGACACAATGGAAGCTGCACAGTTTTCATATAACCAACGAACAACATTGCCGACAGTCAGCCATTTTGTCTGGGCAGCGCCAAGGTTACTAAATAAGAAGATTGAATCTTGTAGATTATTACCGTCATGTACCATTCGGAAATCTTCGGAACCAAGGTTGTTTTATTGACTAGAATGAGGTAATTACTGATTTACACATCACCATATTTGCTGTAATTGCTCATACTACATTCAATTAAAACATATATGAAAATAAATAGATTCAAAAAGTTCCGGCCCAAATGAATACAGCGATTTTATCATATGTAAACAGAAGCCTGCTCCTGTAAGTCAAGGCATACACGCCCCTTACAGCGAGATTATTCATTGTTGTCGTTAGTTCAAGCCTTCTGTACTATAAGCTTAAGGTTTAAGATAAATCACAGAACAGCGCTCAGTACGTGAGTTATTTCAAAACAAGTACATGTAACTCGTTGAGCAGTGGGCCTAACACAATATTTCGCCATGAACTGTAAAAATCACCAATAGAAATGGCGCAGATGCTGGTGCCATCATAGATTCAAGGGCGGTCGTGAATAGTTTTAGGCCCGTTACATAGTCGAGCGGACGCTCCGTCCTCCGCTCTCCGCATGCGGATAGTCAAGTTTACACAGTGCCGCGGAGGTTCATCAATTTGTCGTAGAAAATGGATGGATACAGACTGAAAGTAATCGCTGTGTACCACATATATAAAATGAAAAAACAACGGAAAAATAGAAGATATTATGTACATCCTATAATTGCTCAAAGAAGTTTGAAAGGTGCTTTCACGACATTAAACATGGATTTGCGTGAAGATAGTGATAAGTTATTTAAGTATTTTCGCATGTCAATTAAATCCTTTGATGAACTCATAGGAAAGCTGGAATCCAAATTCGACCTCCATAATTAACAATTCACATTCATGTTGACTGAACAGTGCACTCTTCACAAATGAAATGATCTGTCGCACGTTGTCCGCTTGACTATGCAAGTTACAAGTTGTTCAATGGAATTAACTGACGCGGAGACGGAAGGACCACGCGGACGGCTCCTCCGCGCGCAGGCCGCTCCGTCGAATCGTGTAGTCACATAAAGAACAAGGTAACTTATCCTTAGGCCTTAAGAAACGGTGGAAAGTATAACATTGCTGAATAAGGGCAATGTGAGACAGGTGCAGGTGGTTGCGTGCTCGTATCGCAAGACTGCAAAGGTAGTCGGATATTTGGTTGATATTTGCCACATCGTCCTCAGTAACAATATGAATATACATTAGCCTCCTCTACAATGGGTAACGGGGGTCCTTTCCTGGGGGTAAAGCCGGCCAGGGCGTGATGCTGACCACTCACCCCCATCTAGTGCAGAGGTCAAGAAAGAGAGGAGCTATACCTCCTCTCACCCCAAGCGCCTGTATGGCACATAGAGGGACAAACTTTACTTTACTTTACTTTAGCACATTGTACAGAGAATGCTGGAGTTCATAAATGCAGGGGACAGAATAACTTTTTTATCAGTATTCAGGGAAGAGAATAGACGAGTTCAGATGGCAGTTTGATTCTTTTCGAATAAAAAATGTTAGCACTGTTGGTTTCAAAGTCAGTATAATGTGTGGCTGTGGATTAAGAATTAATGCTTTGGGGCAGATCATTGACATAGAAGATGAAAAGAAGACAACCAAGTATGGAACCCTAAGGATCTCCATGTTTTACACCACTTAATTACTTACATATTAAAATAAAATGGTGACTGCAACATATGCTACAGGTGTGAAACATTTGTATTATCTGATTGCCATAGTTGCCATAGCTTTCATCCGTACCAGTACAAATAGTTACATTAGCAGTTCACAGCAACTGATTTTCAACCAATCTAATTGATATGAGCTACACAACTTTTAACCTTATTAACATATGCTATTATGTACTTCTGTAACTGTTATATAATCTGTAAAATTATGCTAATAGAGGGAATGAAGAACATATGTAACAGATGTGAAAACAGTGTGGTCATGAGCAGCAGACTAACTTGGGAAGTTTCCAGGTGTTTAGAGTGTTTTGCTTTATGCTGCTAAAGGACAAAATGATATGAAGATTAAAGGGCAAGTGTCATACCAAAAATGCAGCACGCAGATAACAGTTTTGCGGGAGCTGAATCAAAGCAACACAAATTTCAAAATGGTAAAAGATAAATGTGTAGTTATGAAAATAAAGTCTGAAGACAGTTGGTATGGACATGTAAGAATGAATTAAGAGATAATTCTAAAAGAAGGTATTGAACATGAAAGTAAAGGGGAAATGCCCATGTGGGGGGTCAAGATTAAGATGGGAACAAGTTAGGAAAGATGTCACACAGAAGGAAGAATGTAGTAAGAATTTATGAGAAGAAGCTATGGCGAAATAAAGGTAGATGAAGAGACTTCGTTATCTGATGACCAACATAAAGTGAGAATGTCTTGGGGAGGAGACACTAAAAATATTTCAAGGAAATCAATCTTAAAGCATTTAATAATAGAAGAGTGCCAAACTCACACAAAATACATTTTTTATATTATACGGCAGTGAATGGATACTGGATATACAAATTACTGAGTCTCCGGAGTTCAATACCTTTATTTTAAATTGTGTATGACACTAACAAATATAACATTTGCCATAATTCTTATAAAACAGGTATCATGTTAACTGTAATCCATGCATACTAGCTTACAGTGAAATAGACATACTTAAGCTGTTAGGTATTTTCTTTCTCAAAGTATGGACACAGCACTGGTAATTCTGTACATCATGATGGGACAGTCATTATCAGGCATCAAGAATTAAGTCTGGCACAGGTAAAGTTAATTCACTGGAGTAAACAGCTTTGAGTACAATGCATCTCAGGGTGAAGGCAGTAATATAAAAAAATGCTTGTACCTGTAATGAGTGATGGATGCCATGTCTTGGGTTCACAAAAAGCGGGAATTTAGCCCAATCACATTACTATAATTTTCAGTTACATATTGTCATTCTACTGTTTAATTGTAGCTATTAACATTACAATTATTACAAGAAACAAAATTACTGACTGATAATTTTAGACATACCACATAGTTTTGAAAAATGTAATTGAGAGTGTGTACTTCCGGATATGTGGAAATAAAAGTACTATTATGTGCAAATACATTCAAATCAGGGACACTGTAATGAAGTCCACACTGAGATCAAATGTAAAATGTATGCTCAAAAAATGTTTTAGAACGTCCTCGTTTCATAGTAATAACCACAAATGGTGCTAGTACAACATCAAAAAGCAAACTTCGGCCTTAAAAGTCAGTAGTTACACTGATTTACATCCAAAATTAGTGAAAAGTATCTGAATTATTCACATGTAAATGAATGCTGCACAACTTTACATCTTGTGGCAGCACATGCACAAAGCACAGATTTTTGATACTAGCTAAGTGATATCTAATTATTACTTCATAATTTCACCTGAGATCCATAAATAAAGTGAAAGACACAAGCAAACCTATTTACCTAATGAAGAAGCATCATTCTGGTAACAGACTTGTATACAGAAGTTTAGAAATTTTAATGGCAACTGTATTTTGTTTCACAGAGATTCATAAACTGTAACAAATATACAGATTACAAGATACTAATCACCTTGAAGATAAGCAATCAGTCTGATTCATATAATTGGACTCAAAGCAACAGAGATTCTAGAGCAGTCAATAGATAGGCTTAGGAAGGTATTGCTATTGCAGGATTAAGACATCTCTACAAACATTAAACTATTATAGCACAGCTCTTGTTGATTCCATCTTGTGTTGTGAAGAGAACACTTACTTGCCATTCCTCTAAATTCTACTATGTTGCCAATTTTTGGCCATGACCAGCTGGCACTGTGTGTAGACTAATGCTGTAGCCAGGACTCAGAATTCCATTCTATAAACATCATTCCAGCAGTAAAAGTTTACACATAACAATGTCTGGTTTTGTGCTATACACTCACTAGAAAAATCATATGAGTTTTGACTCTAAACACCAATGAGAATTTGCCATAACTCTTGTAATCCCTGCTAGACCCCACAGTTCTGTGACAGTGTCTGCATCACTCAATTTATAGGAATCTAATGACTGAACAGAAATACAAATATCTCACTAAGGAAAAGTTAAAACTCTTTTAGACTCTAATTTATGTACAATGTACACATTTTAAATAAACTTATATGTTAAAACTACACCTACTTAGATCACAGCAAAGCAGTATGAAAAAATTTTATTTAATAAAAACTGTAGGACAAAAATGTCCAAATATCAGTGTACGAAAATTGGGGTATCAATGGTATGAAGCATACTTAAAAATATTTTAAAGGTGCCCTTTTAGTATGGTTCCTTGTGGGACTAGCATACAGATTTACTCAACAGAGCTTCCCAGGTTCATCCTAAGTTACATCTTAATGAATAAACCACAATCAAGCAGTCATTCAAATTCAACTGCTTCCACAACACATTCTGTTGCTTTTCACCATCTTCTTTAATTCCTGACTCTCCTTCTGCGTCCTCTCTTTACTGTCAAGACAGATAAGTACAGTAAATATTACATCTATAGATCACAGCAATGTAGATATAATTCTGTATGAAATTCTACATCTGAAATACTTACCATGATGCAATTTGTTGTTAGATTTTATTTCACTTGGTTTAACTAGTGGTTCACTGTTGTCATCACCATTCAGTTCCACATCAGAGTAAATATAGCTCTCATCACTGGAGCTAGTTAGCCTGTCTTCAGGAATTGTTGCTGTCAGAAGTTCAGCCATGTCATCAAGAAGACTATCATGTGGTTGGATATCATAAATTTCTGATCCACTACTAGAATGCAATAATTCAACACAAGTAAATGTCAAATCTGCAGAATACTGAAAATGAAATGTAAATATTTTCTGATTAAAAATATACATCACTGTTGGTTTCCTTAAGGCTTGCAAAAATGGTTTAACAAAGAATTTTCTTCAGTGTCTACTCTCTGATCAGAAACATTTAAGTCATGTAAGTGGCTGTCTATACGGAGTTTTCCTCCGGGGCTTCCCCAGTTTCTCCGTGGCATCCCAACAATTACTCCATACGCCATACACACAGAAGAAAGCAATGGCAAACCACTTCTGTATCACCTGCCTAAAAACACATATGAACAGGTCCCAGTCAGATAAAAGGATGGAAGGTTTCTCTTCATAATATGTCACCAACCTCCTGTAAAGGAGACAGCATAATAAAGAAGAAGTGGCTGTCTCTGTCTCTATTACATATAAAAGGAAAGGGCATTTATTATGGGACCCATGAGATGAAGGTACAGCCATTATTATTAAGCAGATACAAGAGTATGTTCTTGTGTAAGTTAAGTTCAGATCATTCTTGACTTTAAAACAAACATCCTACTAAATGCTGTATACAGTGATAAATGGAACACCATACAACATTTAAAGATCCTACACTGAACCACACTAGGTATTGTTTATACCTCACAAGTTTTATGTGGATAGATGTGAAGATTTACAACTGCATGATTATCATATAGACTTTAACGAAAATCTGTTAATTAATTTATATAATGTGATATCTGTAACTGATTCATGGGATAGACAGACACATGCACTTGATAACAGGATTATGAAAGAACAAAGTTCCCTTTTCATAATCCTTAAAACAGAAACATCCTCAAAGCTCTTACCCGTCATTTGATCCTGCTTTTATATGATAACTTTCATGCCTTGGAGGTGGCCTTGGTTGTCGTGCAGGCATTTCTAGTGTACTCTTCCCAGAAGTATTGAAACTGATAGGTTCTTCCATGTGAAATGCTTGCTCTATTTCTGGTTTTTTTTCCCACACTTCTTTGAAAAAAGGTGTGTAAAATGCAGCTACAAAAGAAAAGTAGATTCCAGTTTTCCAAATCAATAAACAGATTTGCATATATGAACTGACATTCTGAAAATGTGTGAACTGAGCTATCATAGACAACCAAAGATGACTTCTTTCATGAGACTTACATAATAACAGTGAAGAAACTGACAAAATTGTGTATTAAAAAGAAACAGTGGAGTGTTAACTAACACCTAATATTTTAGCTAGGAAGTCACAGGGTAACCCCCACTTAATGGTACCTGCACCTTGTCATGGTGGTGGGGCTTGAGTACCTCAGTGATCCCAAGAGCTATGCTGGTGGTAGCATAGCTACTGGTAGGGCCTCCCTAGCCAGATTGGTTGAGGGGGAGAGGTCAGACTAAGACAGGTACCCTGGTCCTCCAGGTTGGGGGTTGGTCTCAAGGCTAACAACCTTGCACCGTAAAAAGGAAGATGTTTCGAAACCTCAATCAAAGCCTCGGACAAAGGAGAATTGAGGAGGCCATGGACCGAATATGGACCGGAGAGCCATAGAACAAGAAGAAGTCACAGGGTAACAAATGACTGGGTCCCCTTGTAAGAACAATATCTCTGAAGTTTCCCATAAAATCGATCAGTGTGTGATATGATAAAAGTTAAGAGGCTTTATCTCCTTGACACAGCTCAAGCACCTGAATGTGTAGTATATGTTACAATTAGGAATTAAAGATAAGTTGTAGAAGAGTGTTATTAAATAAGATTTGTATATAAAAAAAACCATCAGACATCACCAGATATATTACTGCTTGCTCACAGCACTTACTCTTCTGCTGACATGATGATACAGATGTCATGAAATGTGCTTTCAAGCGATCTGCTGTGGCATTTCCTTCTGTTATAAGAAGATGACTCAAGTCATTACTGAAGAAAGCATTTGCACCTCCTGTGTCTGTCACTGCCAACACTTGGATTGGTAAATTAGGAATGTTCATTGAAAATGCACTGAAAAATAATCACATAAAACAAATATCACTCTTGGAAAACACATGTTGGGTATGTGAAAATGAACCAACCAATTTCATGAACAAGAGTTCTTCTTCCACCCCCACCTTATTTCTTTAAGAAATATCTTACCTAATGGAGTACAGTGAAAATCATACACACATACAGGTGGGCAGTGTTTATTCATCATTTTAAAATATACACAAGCCTGAGATTATTTAAGTCTGCTGGACATGTTTGAAACACTTTGTTTACAAAATTAAAATACCATTAATTTCTCTGTAATTTGATGATTCTCTTAATATGAAAATTCATTTGATGAAGTTACTTGTCAATCATCCTTGATGACAATATGCATAAACTCCAACTTGCATGACAAATTTCTGAACTGTGTTCTTAAACCAGGACAGTGGATTAAAAATCTTGTTTGGCTTAGAAGTTGCTCATGCATATAGAATATCCAATGCTCTTTATAACAATTCAAGTAATGAGCTACATAAGTTGGATGGCATGATTGTCAATACATAGCAGCTAGAAATAATTATTTATTTCATTCCAACAATTATATATAAATTACACTTTAACAAAACATTAGTACTGACTATCAATGGTTACCAACAATTTTCAGTTTTACTGTAGAAGTATTTATCATTACATTACAGTACAGTAAGCATGGCAGGAAACATTTAATTTAACTACGTTCTACTGCATTTTGTCCCTGATACAATACACTTACTTCAGGGTGGCAAGTGATGCTCTTCTTTTGGCTGAATACACCAATATGAATCCATGTACCAATTCTTCTCGGAAAGCGTTAGCACCATGAAATGATGAGACAATCACTTCTACCTTTCGCTTTGAGTCATCAAGGAATGTTTCCAGAATGATACTTCGGTCTCCACTCAAGAAACAACACTGGTGACTTATTAAAGGACCCAAAACATTTTCTACAGAATATGGGTCCCCACAGAACATACACATAATAATCCTACAACAAAATCATAATATTTCATCAGACATGGTAGAACATGGATAGGTGAGTCAAGTGACTGAATCTGAACTCAATGTCTTGCCATTTCACATGAAGTTGAAGGGAGATCCATCATTAAAAAAAGTAGATTTTTAAGGATCTAAAAAAGACAATGGATAAAGTCCAAAAACAAAAAAGTACTAATGTAAGGCCATTACCAAAGACATTCACACAAGAATTCTGAGAAGTATATCTAATTCAACCAAAAATAATGTTAGACACAAATTGCCAACTGATTACTGGACATTAATATGACAATTATAGTGTGATACTTTAAAATAAAAATATTAGATTGTTAATATTATTAGAAATACCAACAGTAATTTTTCTACACAAACATTTTTTGCCCTTGTGTACACTACACTCAATGTAACATTATTCTCTCTCAAAATCGCTGCTTGCAAAGAACAAATTTTCTGGACCCATAAGAGAAAGAATGGTGATATTTCTTAAAATGTATTTTCCAATTAAATTTTGAATTATATTTTGTCTGGTTTTGATCTAGAGATCTATAGAACTAAACATAAATGTGGCAATGGCCAAGATCTAGTTATGGTCACCAAACAGCTATTCATCTTAAAGGGCCAGAAATAGAGATTCTTCCCTTGAAAATCATAAAAATAATCTCACCTAATGTCTGGTTCAGAGCCCACATATGGCTGATTCACATTAAGAAAAACAGCCCGATGATGAATACACTGAATGAGCTGTCCCATAGCTTCAGCTATTAAGGCTGATGAAAATCGCTGTCCAGGATCAATAATATCTTCCAGTGAGACATCAATGAAGGGACACTGCAAACTAAAAATATTTTTTTTAAAAATAAAATATACATGCACTGACTGCATGTAACATATGCACTTACTAGTCATACTATCTTCAGTGTATAAATGTAACTATTATGCCATAAATTCCTCAGCTGGGTGCCACATGTGAATATGTAACACGTTTGTTCTTTTTCATTAAACTTCAAGTAAAAGTTTGCATATGTAAACTAATAACTTGAAATTTGTGAAATGATATGCACGTCAGAACTCAAATGCTGCTGGCTGCTAAGTGTTTTTCAGGAGGAATCAAGGAAACAGAAAATATGGTGTTGCCAAATATGGCACTGTGGAACTTTGGTTTCCAGTGAATGAGAATTGTTTTATTAAATGTATCTGCAGGCAAAGAATCAATTTCTCGTGAATAATGTATATTAATTTGCAAGCTTATCTATACAAATCCAGCCTTTCTTCTCCATTAGGAAATGAGGTTACAACACTAGCAAGGAATCTGAAAACTTGCAACAATGAAGTTTGGATGCCAATGCTTCTGAAATGACTGAGCCACTGCTGCTCATCAGCAGACCTCCTTTGTGCTGATTTGTCCCTTACAAAGAGTAGAGAAAAACAATGTATTTGTTAAATAGTCAGTCACCCCAGGTGAGTGAAACATGGTCAAACACACCAGAAGGCCTTCCATAACAAGAGCGTCAAACCCAAGAGTTTCTTTGCATTCAGGTCTGCAACCATAAAATCTACAGAGGAAATTTTCAAAGGTTATACAAAGAAATAAACACAACAGGGCTGAAAGTTGGCCACAAGGATATGCTGACCTGACTGGACTGCAATATTTAGTAACATATGTATATGTGTATACACAAACATTCTATCCGATGCCTGAGGTTTAAATTACCCGATTTACATATTAAATAAGCATGACTAATGAGTATATTGTAGAATTTAAACATAATTAAAAAGACAGCTGTGATAAAACTAGGTAACAAACTTTAATAAACATGCACATTTATAGTTTTTAAGAGAATGGCAATTAGTAGATAGATGTTAGTACATAAACTGAATGCTCTTCATTTTATACAACTGCTTAGTGTTAAATATGGAAACAAAAATGTATTTTTTCTCAATTGGAAATTTTATTTTTTCTACAACTCTGTGATTTAATTATATTGTTCCAATTCCAGCTTTCAGAAATTAAAGTAGAATTATCACAATTTTTTTCATATGCGTGTCATGGGGTATTAAGGTACAAATTTGTACAACATATTATCAGTCTTCAGTCAAAATGTACAACATACCTGTCAGACAGACTCTGTCCCTCCTCACGAAGTCTTAGTACCTCACTTTCATCAACAGATGGATCAGGGAGAAACAAGATCACAATAGGTAACCCTTGGAAAGGTAATCTGTCATCCTGTTCTAAATTAGACAATAATGTTTTCTCAAGACTATCTCTCACATATTCAAATGCTTCTGGATTTGAATATACACAAAAACAGCCTGTGAACAAATCAAAAGGAAGATATTAACTTTGGCGAAACAACTATGTAGATAGCTGCCTTCTGGACTGCGGAGGCAACAAGGACCTGTGAAATGCTTGTAAGCTTATACCAGACTACACTCCACTACAACCCAGAAAACATTTAGTTATCTTCATACTCACTGCCATGAGAACCTCAAATCCTACTAAAAAACTGTCTTTTCATTCAGGGAAACAATAACAAGTAAAAAATCAAATTAATGATGTATAATTTCTTAATATTTTATGAAATACTATGATTTTCAATCTCATCTCAGTTGTCAGTACCAATCCTTTCAGAATGTCAGTTATTCAATTTTTTTTAAGTACCAAGAACAAAATCAACTCACCATTTGGCAAAAAGTCTGTCCCTTTAAATGAATTTTCTGGTAAACTGACATCTCCATCAATAATTCTGTAGTCAAGAGAATAGAGATGGCAGTCTAATTCATATTCATCTTCATCACACTGAACCTGAAAATACAATTTACGCAGCTGAATGGACTACTGATGACTATACGAGTGAGGAAGTGGAGGAAACCATGTAGAAATAGAATATGCGTGACTAACACATTCTTAATTGGAATGTTTTGAAGATCTTAAGTAACTGTAATGAGCAGAGCCTTTTTTGACAAGACAGTAGTTGCTCAGCTAGTCAAGCAATTCTCTGCCTTTTATGGGACTCCAAGGTTCAATACAATGTTCACAAGCACCTGTCACTAGTCATTATCTTTCATCATCATCATTTCCTAAAGGACAGGCCTTGTCGCTGCAGCCATCATTATCTTTAGAGAGATTAATCCAGACAAAGTTTAATATTATACTATAACTCAGACCTGAGTTAGTTGTAAAAGAGGACATAAAACAATTTATCGTGAAGATGGTTGTCTTCTCGGTTGTAGTGCCATGTTGTCTGATAGACGTTTACCAGCATTTCAGATGTTCTTGCTGCATCCATCATAAGGGCAATGAAACATTGGTAAACTTCTATCGGACCACATGGCCCTACAACTCAGAAGACATCCATCTTCAAACTCACTGCCGTGAGAACCTCAAATCCCACAATTTGTTATATCACCTGACCATATATTGAAGTACTGTTGTAGTAATACAAATTAACCAAACAACCCATCTGTATATTTTAACGGCTGTGGGACATCTACCTGTTCATGTGGTGTCAGCTACACTGACAGCTGTGAAAAATCATCAAATTAAAACAAAGTTTACTTACTGCACCAACTTGGAAATTTTATGATAATGTTGTAGCATTTATTTTTGAAATATGTAAATTAATATTGTATATTTTCAGTATAAAACTCAAACACTGTGTTAATGAGTGTAGTGCTGAATGGTGCTGGTAGCAATGAAACGAAGTCAAACACATACATACCCGAATTTCACTTGCTAATTCATCTGCAAGACCATCAATTCCTAAGATAACTAAATTCAACCGATTATTGTCAGAATTCAGTCGCCATTGACTGTTATGATTCCATGAATTTGGCCTGAAAAGAACATAACAAACAATATCATGTTATTTGAAAGCTAAATTAAAATAGCATCCAGTGGCTCAAATTTATTGAATCCCTTCCTAAAATGTATTTATTAAATTAAATTTTAGAAAATAACACTGCCATCAGATTATAAATCTTATTTTCTCCCTCTGAATGCTTTCTTTCAAAGTTTTCTCAATCAGTATACCTACAATAAATAATATGTTAAGTTGTAGTATATTATTCAATATCAACATACCTGTGAACCCTTGTGCGTAGTATTCGCTCAATGAGTGCATCCATGCAGTTGGGAAAAGCTGGACAATGTTCTCTTATCGGGCAGTGGACAAATCCCAAATGCTGGAAGAGCATGAGCTTTCTGTCCTGATCTATTCTGTCCAGTGCCTTGTACCTGAAAGAAAAAGGAAAAAAAGAACAGCTACAGTGAGGCTTAATAAATGTATATCATTATGAGATGCATCTTTTATTTTCTTAGCATAAACATTTTAAGATGGCAAACTGTCTCTGAATCTTAAATAGGCAGTTTAATGATTATCACTGTTTGTAGTGCATACTTTGGTCACTTCTGCCTCCTGTCTATAATTTCTGAGGTATACATATCCATGAGAAAGATTCCACTATTTATAGCAGAAGATTATGTGTAGCAGAAGGGATCTGTAGTCTTGGAACCATTGCGAGGGACTGATATTTGCCACACATGACATTTTGACTTCATGTAAGTGGATGGACTGGAAAGCCAAAGGACTTGACCAGACCAAAAGTCTGAGAGCTTCTAACTACACTTTGAAATTTCTGGCACACCATTTTCTTATCTCCTTCTGTTATTCTTCTCATTACCTCATCCATTGCCATATTGAATAGCATACACTTCACTCAGTATGGAAATAAGTTGTATCAAAATGCAAGTATCAGAATACATCACAATACTTACCTTGAATCATCTTGCAAAGCATCTGTTATCTCCTTAATATCATCCTGTGTTATTGTACCTTCAGGGGCAATGCTCTTGAAGTGATAGAACAGATCAGCATGTTCCAATAATAATTCCTGTATAAGAACAAAATATTTCTGTACCATTTAACAAATCTTTAATTGTGAGAGAACAACATTAACCAACAATAATTCAAAATAAAATAAAAATTATAAAGATTTTTACATAATGTTGAATGCATATAATAATCAGACTATTGCCCAAAGAAGTTGTAAACCAGTCTATGTCCTCTATCCTATGAAAAGTTCCAATTAAAAATGAGAAATTCACTGAATTTTGAATAACTATAGTTCCAGTGAGACTTACCTGTGGGAAATTTATTTTACGTAGTCACCTTGATCAACGGTATCACAATCATGCATGATTAAAAACATTTATACACATTTGAACACATTAACCAATGCACAGCCAAGACATGTATATTTTCACTCACAGTGAAATGCCCAGTTCTGAAGTACATTACACTGACTTGCTTAGTGCTATGAAAAGCAGTCTTGACGCCTGAACAAAACCTCTACCTAGAGAAAATAACTGTTAATAAGTGAGACTGTACTCCATATCTGACTAACCTGAAAATTATGTTTTGCCTTGTCTATTATATCCTTCTGATGCTGGTCATAAATCTGTTGACAGTCCATTTCTGACAAGGCTTCAAAACATTCCCTCCCCATGAAGAGAACTCTAACTTCTGATAAAGCTTTGCCAGGAGTTACATAACCTGTATCTTCCAAAAGTTGTTTGAACTGCTTTTTCCACCTGAATGTAGAAGAAAAGTTTTATTAATATTGAAACATATAAAAACTCTTCCCTAAAATAATAAAATTTGTCATAAAAATAAGGAAGGACTTATATGCCTGAATTTTAACATGTCATGGACATACTTATACATGCATGCAAATTTAATTTAATTGAACTGGATTCTGTGCTACAGACTTTTAACTTATCTTAGACGGTTCAAATCTTCGATCACAAAATTCTCTATAATAAATTACAATTTTCAGTGGTCAGATAACTTCAATTACTAATTTACGTCAACGTCACAATCTCATATTACTTCTGGGAAATTTGTATGCATATATGCTGCCAACATATAACTTAACTATCTCCATGACCTGAGTCCTTCTTAAGCAAACAGTATGCTCAACTAGTCATGAAAAAACCAACCTTTCAAAGAACATGAAGATACATTACAATGTTCACAACAGCCCACCACCCAATGCCCTGTACCAGATGATACTGTATATTTTATTTAATTAATTTTACAAAGCTTTTCAAATTCTGTTTCCAATTTATATAATTTTCATGGATCTTTAACATTAGTAAACATCCTTTATAATGAACTATCATTAGAGACCATAAATTCTGAATACTATGAGAGAAAAATTGTTTCCTAGCATAAATGCTAGTTCACTGCAACACAAAATGTTTGGAGGTGCTCCTACATGTCTATAAAAAGTGGTGGTTGAAACAGAAACTTTAAAAACTAAAGGCATGATCATTACTTATAAACGTGAAAAATCATATGATGATAATAATTGTTTTTATGTAAGTGGGAATATCATAATAAGGTTTCACTCCATAATTAATACTAGTCCATGCATAAATTAAACAACTTGAGAACATTTAATAACAAACAGTTTTGCCAGAATTCACAGTATATGAAATAAAGTAAGTAGTATATATTCACAATAACCACACATTTTAACCTGTACATACCTTTGAGGTAACCTGCAGCAAATAGGAAAATAAGATATACAACTGTTAATTCTAGATTCATTACACTACATATACTTATATTTCCAATACAGAAATAATTTTTTTTAGCAAATTTATGTTACTACAGCGTTTTGACAATGAAAAGTTAAATCAGCAACAATGGATTATCACAACTAACCTTGCACTAAATTAAGTGCTTAAAAATATAAGAAAGTGAGCAACAGGAAAGTCAACTGTTAAGACAATATTTTATTCAAAATTCATTATGAAAATGTTAATTAATGATAAAACTTACTCTAATCTCTTCTGTTCCTGCTGCAAACCACTAACATGGCTTTTATATGTCTTTTCTGCTTCACTTGTATCCAGAACTTCATATGGAATTCTTGTTTCATTCCCTTCATCAAGATCATATTCTGTCCATGGAACATCTTCAGGACATTCAAAGAAATACTGGATGAACTCAGGGTGTTCTTTGATACGCAACTGAACTGATGACCAATCTCTGAAAAAATATTTAATTGAACTGATTGATGGTAGAATGTAAACCTAAAAATGAACCCATCTAAACTTACCTGTGAAATATGTGAGACTTTCACACATCGAAATGGCAGTAAGATGACACAAACAATTGTGGTTACAGAAATGGAATGAAATTTATGGTTAACTTAAACTTATACATGAAGCACTATGTCTTCCTGCACAAAGCATTTGAAAATAAAGGCAATGCTGTTAATCTTCAGAACAAAGCTTTTATGGTGAACTCATTTATACAACAGGTAGAATAAGTGCTTAAGAATGTAAACACTATTACAGATATAAATTGCTACACACATTTTTATTTATTTCATAGATTAATGGGCTTAACTGGGAACACACAAAAAGACATTTTTTAAACACAAAGAAAATGAAACTTTGCCTTTAATGTAACTTCAAAATTTAACTTCCTCTATTCAGTGGAGGTGATTATTACAGTTGACTGATGCTGCCTTTCTAGAAAGAAAGGTGCAAGTTTATAAATTAAACAACATATAATGTCACAACACATCTTCTACCAAAACTCCTGAACAAAAATAGTTGCTTATTGTATTTCAGTGTTAAAAATAAATCACACCCAAAATGAAGCACAGTATGAATGGAAACAAAAGAAACATTGTGCACAAGGTATCAAATAAAATGTGATGGTATGGAGTAAAAGTAAAAAGTAAAGCTGTCCCACTATACGCCATGTAGGCGCTTGGGGGGAGTGGAGATATAGCTAATACACATTCTTGACCTCGGCACTAGATGGGGGTGAGTGGTCAGCATGTGGTATGGAGACATGCAAATAATGGGAGAATAAATATTATTGTAATAATGCACAGAACAAGTGACATACTAAGGGGTGACAAAGAGAGCATTTAGAATGAATTCACAAATCAATAAGCAAACATCTAAAGGAGGTGACTAGAACAATCAACAGTTACTGAATATACAAATGGGTGAAACCCAAAGAAGAAACAGAACTTACAAATCTCTCAGTGCTGTTACATCAGGGAACATCTCCTGAAGAATGTCAGGAAGCAAAGCCATATAAGCTTGAATTTTTTTAGCAATATGTTCATCCTGTAGTTTCTTCAGATGTCTCTTGAACAGCCTCTGTGAGCTATCCATTCCAAACAATTCAACAAAGTGCATGAACTCTTTGTGCTGGAAAAATTTCTTTGATGTCAGACTCCATGTTGCTCTGTAATCAGACACTTGAGTACGTATCAATGACTGTAATGCTTCTGTTGAGTGGTCTAAAACCTCTTTCCTCACCCTTGCTGCTTCAATAAATGGCAAAATCCTTGCTCTTCCTCTGGTACGATCAATCAACTGAGCCAGCACTATAAAGGCTACATCTACATTAATGTTCTCATGGGCTGAGGTTTCAACCAATAGTATTCCTCCTTTGTACTCTTTCTTACCAACAAGTTTCTCAGCTTCTTTCACATATGTTTCATTTGCATCATCATTTTTGGTAGTGATGAGAACAATTGGCTTCTTGGTTTTTGTTAGATTGTTCAATATGGCTGTGACAGCTTCTACTTGTTTCTCTATAGTTCTAGAAGGTACTGAACTGACATCGAACACACACAGAAATCCATCAATGCTTATCTTTCCATCTGGCAAGAGTTTCTGTTCATATTCTCTTTCGATACCTGCAATCATAAGGAACGATATTCACTAATGATAAAAAATAATTATCAAGCGCAATTGACTTACTTCAATCCATGTATGCAAGCTTCAAATTCACCTCTCATTCTGCGCTATATAATCTATGCATTTGATACATCATCAGTCAATAAAATACGTGTAGTCCTTGCTATTAAAATAGTTATGTTCTTGAAGTGAGTTTGTAAAGCAAAAGTTCATAGAGCGAGTCACTATTCCCCTGCACTTACGTTACCACATAACAAAAAATGATCATAAAAATTAGAAAACAACAATTTCATTGCCTGAAATGAAACATAAAAGCAATGGAAACATTTCAGAACATTATGTATGCTACACAAAATAAACAACTTTTTAAATATAAATATGGTCTGTAAACAAATGAAAAATAAACATTCTCCTTGCCTTCCATTGGCTTTAGTGATTCAAGGGCAAAGAGGTGGAATGAAGTACATTTTATGGGAATTTAAGAGAAGATGATGGTGATGGAACTGTGGGGTCACCAGGATTGTCAAGATCATCTACATCTTCACCAGAGAGGAGGGTCATATTGGGTGGGATTTGGAAGGACCTTTTGAAGGAGAATTTGATATCACAATTTTACATTCCACCACCATTATATGTTATTATTTCAGTCTTCATTTCCATGTCATAGGCTTCCTAGAGCATTCCTTTAGTAACCACAATTGAAGAACTTTTCCTGTTATCAGCCATGATTAACAGAGTACAACAAAACTGCTAAAAAAATCTTTCCAAAAATGCACATCCAAGCAAACTGTAGGGTGAATTGACTCGTGTACTTTCCCTGGTTTCACCGACTGACTAGGTGATGCACACCTCATTATAGAAGTTCATACCAGCAAAATTTCATAATGTGAATCTTCATAATGACTGCTTTACTTCAATTAACAGCTACAAAATTAACTCAATGACTTAACTATAAAATCTGAAAACCATTACGGATATGAGAATTTACGTACTTACCAAGTTGATTTTTACAGATATACATAAGCTTCTCTGCAGAAGTAATTTTTGTTGCACTACATCTTTTTGCATATGGTTCCATTTTACTGCCTGTAAAAAATAATGAAATCAATTATAAAGTTTTTTGACAATGGTGTATTGCAATCTAGATTACTGACTTAATGGAGTTTGTCCATTGTCTAGATATTCTAAAACAACATGCATTTTTAAAATTAGATCCTTACACCTGACCGTACAAACAGAACCAGTTTTCATAAATTTTTGAATACCAGATAATGGAGAAAGTCCAGAAATTCAGTAATTCAAATATAATGAGATGTGAAGACTCCATGTCTGGCTCTCTGTCTGTCTGCCTAGCATATTTTCTGGGGCAGTAGCAACCAAAATGATAAGACGTCACTTCTGTGCAAAACGGTGCCTTGGGTCCCACTGTCGAAACATATGCAATATTGAAAAGTAAGGTACCCTTATTGGATCATATTGTTGTTCAACAGTGGCCTTCACACTTGTTAGTGCAACAATGGCACAATGTCGACAACTGAACACTGCTGCAAAGTGACCTTGCATTGTGCATTATTGCAACAATTACCTACATGATGAGGCATGAAGAACACCTCCAAAGAGAATGCCTTTCCAATCTTGTTAAATAAGTAAGTAAACAATAAATGAGAATGTGTTATGTTGTATGCTACAAGTTACAAGATATTCAATATGTGGTGCAGAAATGTAAGTTGTCCATGAAGATAGAACACACCTAATAAAACATTGTGGTGAACCTTCTGCAAAAAAGGGAAAAAAACCCAGAAAGTTCCTTGATCAAATGACTATCAACTGCTCAACAAAAAATCCCTGTAAGTAAAAATAACCTGAACAGCAAAAATATCTATTACTAACCTTTAAAAGGCTGAAAAGTTGCATCATCTATAAATTCTGATTGTTCTATTACTTGAAACAGAAACTCCATGCCATCTTCTGATGTCTTTGCAATTTCACCCCAGTAGAGAAAGTGGTCGTTATTTACAACCCTGCCACTGAAATCAGTCTGAAAGAGAACAAGCAGGTTTTAGACCAGGTAAACCATTTATACTTATCTTAACCCTCTGAAGCCCAACTTCTTACCTGACTTAGAACTGATATGTGATCCACGCTGTAGTCATCAGCTAGAGCTGCCATGAACCTGTTGCACAGGCAGGATTTTCCCACGCCTGCTTGGCCCTTATCCTTCTCAGTGCCTGACAGCCCCACCACAGCGACATTAAACGAACGCATTTTACTACTTTTTCTTGCCATATTTCAACCCATTTCATGTCATTCTTCTAGGAAACATACACTCCATTCGTTGCTGCAACAATCTGATGTCCAAGTTTCTAATCTCATAACACCTAGGATCAATTAACAGACACTTAGCAATCCAGAAAATTTACCTTAAAACTATTAAGCACTAGTATGTTCTGAGAAATTTGAACATAACATTTAATTTTATCAGAAATAATATATAACCAAATAAATGGTAAAAAAACTCCAAAGATTCAACTCAATCTGTAATTCTCAGAATCTTGTTCTTCACTACTAGAGGTCTTGGTTCTATGGTTAAGGCACTATCCATCAATAAAGATGGCTTTAGGTTTTTGACCTGACACATCCAGTGCAGGTTCTTCTACATGCCACTCTCTCATTCACCTCTCACAAGGGGAATTATACATAATGAACTACTGCCCCTCCAGGAAAATGACGCTGTAGTACCTAAAATTAGTACCCCTTCCTACCATATTCTTTACAATTCAATAGTCATTTAATCATTCGATACTGTATAGTCTGGGTTACTGACATCGTCAATACGTAAATCACAAAAAAAATCAATGGTACTTTTACTGTTTTGCCTATTGAAACAAACAAAAACTGATCCTTGTTCATATTTCAGTACGATAGCTATCAACCGAGTGACAACAGTAAAGAAACAGAAAAAAACTAAACACGACTTTATAAAATCAAAACATATTGCGCAAATTACATGTGTACACATTCATAGCAACGTTGAATACATAAAATACAATAAGAGTTACACTGTTCATTAAATGTTAGCAATGGAAACTGCAGGAAATTTCTATAGTCCATGGTGCAAATCAAATGAACCCATCCTAACCTCAAGAATGCCTACATTAAATAATAACAATCTCATGGTTTCTACATTAACAGGAAATATTTATGAGCTATACCCGTAAAATACAGGAAAATGTCGTAATACTGAACAGTCACACTCACATAATGAAGACTACGCCTTTGACAAGTATATCAAGCTCCCATGACACCACAACCCAGTTTCGCTTTGCGCCATATTGAAGAACGAAATATTCATATAAAACATTCTTTCTTATTACAGCAGAACTTAGCACAAGCGCACGGACTTTATCGCATGAGGAATGTAACACCACCACCTCTCACACTTCAAACCACATTTGCAAACATGCGACCAGTGCACATGAGAATGGAGGCCCCCATGGCACGAACACGGGTGAAACGATAATACTCCAAGTTCACCCCCCAAGATGCTTACAATGCCCACTCAACACGATGGCGCTGATGGGGGTCAACGTGAAATACGGAGATCTAATCGGCTAAACAGGGCAACGAAGTAATAACATTGGAATGTTTGAATTGAAGTATGCTAGATACAATCCAAGTAGTTTATATAAATTGGGAATTTTAATTAGTTCCTTCGCTACTATATAGCTGATTCACAACATATCTGTGGCATTTTCGGATTAGTTTGTCAAATAGAAAATCCCTTATTTAAATGTTTTTCCTGTCGGCCTACAAGAGATCTGTTCCCAAATCAATAATGATTCAGCCAGACAAACGTGGGAGGAGAGTGGAATTAAAAACAAAATATCTCAACAAAACTGGGGGAAATTGTTAATAGTTATAATAAATTGCGTGCAATGTTCTTGCATTCTGCGTACCTTCACTCTTTGACTTTTAAGTGATACTAATTTCGTTAAACATCCTTAGTTTGCAATTTTCGCCTCATTTGCCCTCTTTGTGGTCTCTCTCAAAAAGTTATTTCCAGTAGTAATGTAAGTAGTTTCATATATGCAATTTAAATTCTTCTCCTTCCCCTCTGCCCCCCACCCCATCTGGCGCTAGCGAGCAGTAGGAGAGACTTGTAACTCAGAAGTAGGTTGTATTCTTAAGGAGTCAGTATTTTCGATACGCACTTTGAAAGTGTCATATTGATAACAATTCCCTTAGATCGTCAGTATACATTACTAAGTAGTTATACACCTTCCGCAGACTATTTAGGAACATAGCCTGTATGACAAATTAAATATAATAATATATATTACAGACTGACATCCGCAAAAGTAGACACGTGTGTTTCAGGAGTAAAAAGAAATAGAATAAGTTCCTGAAGTATATGCGAAGGCCAACTTAAATTTTGAATCTCGAAATAGGTTTCGCAGCCCAAAGTTTTGTAATGAAAAAAGAAAAGACTATTAAACTTACAAGACGCAGTTCGTGTGCTTCAGATGAACTAACACTACGGATAGGCCTATGCAAGGTGAGTGATCACTTTAAGTCTCCAGCTTACTTACTCCCAGGTATAAAGTAATCTGAACTTATTGGAGAGGATCATTCATAAGTGGGACCCAGAGAAGATCTCTACAGCTCATATGCATCGAACGCTATTCGTCGAGTCACTGACTCAGCTGTTCCGACTACGCAAATACATATTAATAATTAAATAAATGTATAAATAAAGGCATAGTAGCCTACCCCTTGTCAATACGCACTGCCCTGCAGCGACCGTTCGAAGTCAGGGCTTTCTTCTGTTCTCAGCAGCCGCTCTTGAACCGCTGAGAACAGCTTCTATTTGCTTTTCTGGACCAGCTGTTTAATATTTCTTGATCTAGCTAGATGCTGACCTTTTTATTATGAAGGAATATTAACAGCGCATGTTCTCACGTCATAAGCCCCTTTTTACATACATTTGTAGCCTATCTTGTTCTATTTATTTTTAATGCGTTTTACTACTGGGTTATGGGAACTCAAATCGGGTAACGTCGACTTTCACATCTCCAGTACTAATTTTCATCAGTTCTATGTTGTTTCATCGGCTCGTAGGTTATTTAATGACGGTTTTTTAACTGCGGAATGTGCTAGGATAATAACCACAATTGATGAGTAGACAGGGATTCGGAAAGAGGCGATCGTATCTCATTTCAAAATACTGTCGCGGAATTTATCTGAACAAGATGTGAAAAATCACGAAAAAACTTTAGAACTGCCAGTAACGTTGTCGAGATTTGAACCACCTGCCACCGGAACAGAAAGCTACAGCCTCACTTCCACAACACAACATTTACGTACGTTAAGAAATCAATTATTTACTTTCCGATATACCACATTCTTTCAACTATAAGTGGGCCGTCATATATCAGTTCTTCTCTCCGTGTTTACGAAAAGTGTCATAATTATCTGATATGTTAATGTCTATAAATAAGCAGTGTTTTGTACTTGGGGCCCTTACGGATATGTTTATGCATATTTACAGCAATCGGGCGATAGTTAAGGCATTAATCACTTATAATATTTTAATATTATCTAAAGCTTAAAATACATCTTTTGGGGTGAACGTACCTGAAGTTACAGCAGCTAGCAATCCTGTTTCGTATTCGGGCGGTCCGGGGTTTCAATCTCGGTCCGGAGACAGGCTATTCTGTCATTATTTACGTGATTTTCCTTAATCACTCCAGGAAAATACTGGGAAAATACCTTAAATTAGGCCGCGACGACTTCCTTTCACATTCTTCACAATTCTCTGGTCGTAAAGCATCCCATCATTGTAAGTTCTATCTGTAATCTGAGTTACTGACAGCGTCTATAAATAGCCCATTAATTAATTTGATCTTTCATTTTCGAATGCGGCCAGTCCAATTCTTCTTCGTATTTTCTGTCCTCTTATTCAACTGAAAGTACTTATTCTTTCTCCTGTGCGTTCAGTTTGCTCTTTCGTCTTATAACCTCAACCTTTCAACATTCTCAAAAACTAATTTCATAAAGTGTAATTATCTTTTCACCACTTTTCTCTAATCATACACAATGTTCATACGCATATACAAGTGTATCTGTGTAACCTATCAAAATGTATTTACATCTCTCTTTATGGTACCATATACAGAGTTGAAACATCGATATTTTTTAATGATCTCAGTACTTAGTTACACAATTACACATTAAAGGAGACACAGTCTTTCCTATGCTCAAGCATCACTTCTTGAAATGTACGGGGGAGTGGATAATATAGTTCTCAATGTTTTAGCATCAGCACTAAACAAAGGTGAATGATAGCTCCACGTTACTTTATTTTTATATCCGGCATCCATTTGTATTAGAGTCTGAGTACACCCTAGAGACGGCCTGGATAGACTGATAGATTAAAGACAAAAATCCCTGCAACCCTCTGCTAGACGCATGCTATAGATTGTTTGAGTAGGGTTTGATGTTTTCACGCCGTTGAGTATAAAGATGACTGTCTTCTTGGTTGTAGTCAGAGATGATGCGACAAGGTCCTCTGAAAAGGCGGTAAACTCTACCAAACTACATGACGCTACAACCTACGTATACCAGTGGTATTCAACCTTTTTCGTTCGCGTACCCCCAGATAAAATTTCTCTTCAACTTTGTACCCCCAAAGTTGTTGGTGTATAATTCAAGTTATACATAGTATATAATCTACATCTAAAATAAATTAAATAAATTATATTACTGATTATTCAGTGTTTATCATAAAATAATATATTTTTTTAAATTTCACGTACCCCTTAAGATGTATTCGCGTACCCCAGGTTGAATACCACTGACATAGAAGACAGTATCCTAGATGTTTGGTTTTTTACGGTTTTTAATCATATGGGGAAATTTTCAGAAAAAGTTTTTGGCTCTGATTTTTCGAATGACGTGAAGTAATTACTTTCGCCCAAACCAAATGAAGTTTCGATAAATATAACCAATATCTGAATGCAAGTGATATTAATTCTCTGCAGAATTCAGTAGTTGGAAAGACGGAGATTGTGAGAGGCAGAATGTGATGCTTGTTAGGCCTGATCGCACAAACTGCCATTGTTTTGAGGAAATATTTGAAGGCCACAGACAAGGTCAAGCTTCGAAGGTTTTCATGAACACGTAATACGCGTACCAGTGTGGTTACCCGTGGCTCTTCCACGCATCTCTCGCCTTCACCTCGTCATTCGCTAACAATTTATTTTCCTCTTTTTTTCTCTCATTTCACAAGCCAAGTACGAATCAGTGACTTGTACGTCGGTGATCATGGAGTTTCACTTCAACAAGCAGTGTCGACATAGCAGTCATTTCAATCTGTACAAACGAATTGATGTATTCCAAGCAATAGACCAACTGTGACGAGAATGTGACGTCGTGGACCGCTCATCTTAATTAATCTCTATTTCCAACCCCATCACTAAGTAAATATCAGAACACAGGATTATCGAGAAGTTACGCAACCCACTCCTAACACATATCCTGTTTGTCAAAAAATTAATTACACTGAAACCTGCAAAAAAAAAGTTATATTAAACGTTGGAAATGTCAACCGCCTTCAGCGATGAATGCATTCTACTCTTTTCCTCATGTCTGATGCAATCATGGTAAGAATTCCTGTCGAAGAATGTTGTTGCCGCCGTTTCAAATGTACAGATTCTACACAACGTTGAACGAAGTGGGCAGATGCTTACGATGAAGTGTTGCGTTTTCTTTCCAGTACGGACTGAATTCTTTAATATTATTTAGACAAGCTCCAAGTTCACAGTGTTAGGGATGATTACGATGTATGCATTGGAATGAGAGAAAGGGAGATCGTGGCCTGTTTAAAGGTTATATCCAATCATTCGTCTCTAAGGACTGGGGATTTCCACGAAAAGAATAAAGTTAAGACAAGTTTCGAAGTACCGAAGCACGTTCACACACTGCTGCTGAGATAATCTTCTCGGTGACATACAAGACGCATTCAGGGTCTTAATTACATCTCAAACTTACAGACACGCGCTCAGACTTGTAAAGGCCAATAATGACTCGGGAAGGCCAACTCAGTTTTGACGACACGCGGCCGTATTTGGTACCAGTATCACGTTATGCAGCCCGAGGCATATTACAGGATGTTTCTGCCACATTTTAAGTACAGTGGATTCCGGTATTATACGAAAGAGTTTAAAAGGTTTGTACTTTAAGATTTGTTCCAAATAAACGGCTATCCAGATTAACCGATGGCCTAATTAGCCGGAATCTACTGTATTTCAACTTGAAATATCTAAATAGTGTTTGTTCAGAATGGGATTACTTTCTCGTGTTTGCCCCAGTTTGGTGCGCTATCCAATAGAGCGCGCCCAGATTTTGAAAGGTTTTGCCTACAAGTGAAAAAGTGTATCTGAACAAAATTGACTTAATACTTTAAAAATATAGTAAACAGATGCCATGTTAAACATTTTCAGTAATTTAATATCAGTCTGAAATGGAGACATGTTTTCGGTACTGGCAGTTATTTAGAGGGAAAAAACGAGAAATGTACTCAGGCAAATGCAATGAATCATAAATATACCAAATTAAACAACTGCAATAAATTATTTATTTATTTATGTCAAATGGCAGGTACATAGAATTTCATCTTTGGCCCTTTTTTGCCAAGCTTGTAGACCACTTTGCCGTCAGAGACGTTGCTCAGGGTGCACCACAAGGAGGTAGGTCTACTTTGCACCCCCTGCAATAAATTATATGTTACGTGATAAAACTTCCAATAGTTTTCTATACCGAACAGTCCCCCACCTTCCTGTCACGATGCAATTGGACCACAAGGTCAAATTATAAGACTGGACTGGGAGCATACACGAGCTTGATTGGCCCAGCTGAGAAGCGGAACACAATTAGAAAGTAAACTAATCCAGTAAATGAAAATATTGAAGAACTCTTTTATATGTCATGTTTCAGTACCCGCTGGACAGACCAGACGGTTTCCGGCGCTGAAATGGACGGCGCAGCAGTAGCGTCTTTCTTGAGGATCTACCTATTGGTACGCTCAACTAATCAAGAAATTCTCAGACTTTTCTGGAACCAAAAGATTCATTACCGTGTTCACATGACCCCGCCTCCGATCTCTATTCTGAGTCAGATGAATTCAATCTACATTCCCAAACCCTTCGACTCTAAGAACCATTTTAATATTATCCCCCAATATACGCCCAGGTCTTCCTATTTGTTTCTTCTCTCCAGACTTTCCCAACTGCCTGATGCGCGCTGTATGCCCTGCCCATCTCATTCTCCTTGATTTGATTATCCTAATAATATTTGACGAAGAGTGAAACACGCGGAGCTTCTGACTGTGCAGTTTTCTCCAGTCTGTTGTTAATTTATTCCTCTTAAATATCCTGCTATCAACATTACGATTTGCAGTACAAGACATTGATTTTATTATATAGCGAGAGACACCGGTTAAATTAATTTGTTAAAAATATAACTTTCCCATTAAAAATATACATTATTACGCCAAATTCAACACTTGAATTCCCATATCAATACTTGAGAAAATATCTGGTTTTGAGGTCTTGTCAATGTTCTTTTAAAGGGTGAAATATTTTATTCTGATCATAATAACCCTCATGTTATGAGGCTTTCTTATCTGCACAGTTCACAATTATAGCATCGAATAATAATTGTTACGGTGGCTGTAAAATTTTAATTGAAAAGTGTACAATTGTGATCAGTTTTAACAAACGATCTCAGTACTTTCCTGGATGGACTGGGTAAAACCACAGAACCCTCGGCCATGACAGTCGATATACGTACCGAGATTGGAACCCGTTATCTCCTTAATACAAAGCGGCACTGCTAAACATTCGACCGTGATTTCTGATAACGTAACAGTGAAAGGTTTTTAATCATGCAACTTTTAGGTAATTAGTTTATTATAGTGTTTCGAAGCAGAATTTTCAGCGCACCGGGAAATAAGCAAGAAATGGGCAGTGCCTCTAACAATTCAACGCAAGAATTAACAGCGATGTGTGTCAAGATCCTACGCCACAGAGAAACTATGGTGGCTGAAAAGGAAGCTTTTGCTTTCGCAGTAAAATTGCAGTTATTTGTTTAAGAAACAGCAAATACTCATGCAATCGCTGTAATAGCTTAAATGTAGAAAGATGTTCTGGGAGACATTTGGATAGTCAACACGGTTTGAAGAATTCGTACATGAACTATGACAATGCAGAATTTGCCTCACGTGAATCTACGCAGATTTCTGAAGATCTCAGCACCCAAACGTTGCTAATGATCTAAATTGAAGGCGCAAGAATACATAAAATATCGTAACATCTCCGACCACACTTTTCGGATAAAACTGGACGCTGAGGAAATTCTGTTGTTCCTTGTTGGCACAGAACCAAAAATGCAACTTCGAGTGAATAAAATGTGTTAATTCATGCTAAAATGTTAAAACAGCAATACTCACAACTATGGTCGGGTCGTAGTTTGATAATCCCTATAATCCCCTAAAAGAGTATTGGCCGACATTCGCGTGTTTTCCAGTTTGACAGGCACATCGCCAAAAACTCTGCTTGAGAATGGATCACCTGCCGTTATTACACCACGGCTAGAAGTGCTGGTGTATCTCTGACCATCACAAACCTGCGATAGCAAGCTTCGACGTTTGCAGTCCAAGAGAAGAGCTAGCAACTACGCTACGTTCTTACGCCTGAACTGGGGCTTCCAACGTCACATGCAGACGGGACCAAGGACCATTAAATCGTGGCGCCTGTGAAATGACGCAGAAAAGTAGTGAGAAAGGGAGAAGATAAAGGTAACAAGAAAAAACCAAAAATAGATTCGGAAAGCAGGAAATGAAGTCAAGAAAATAGTCTTATGCCTGCATGAACTGTCGTTACAGTGATTACAGGATGTATTCTCTGCAAGACGACTGAATCTATAATTATGACGTCATCGAGGGTTTAATTAACATTCGTCCATCACCCATCGTCATTGGTATTACGTGTAAATGTATTGGAAGGCCAGAATTAGTACGTGATAGCGAAACATTTCATCAGACGAATGAAAACGTATGCCAACCCCCATTCTCGTTATTCTTGCCCAAGAGACCGACCGATTATAGCCATTACGCCTTCTGACTACAGCTATTTTCTAAATCCTATTCAGGCTTTTGCAGATGACAATCGGAGTGCGACTCAGTCAGTAAAACTGCAATCTGCAATACGTTTTTATATTTTCTTAGATTTATTAAATTTGCTTTTTAAGTTTTTATTTATATAATTAATTTTAAATTGTATAACTTGGTCTCGATTTCTTTAATATATAAGAATGCAACTTCTTGTTATTACTTGATATTTTTGATGTTATAACTTTTGAACTCTTATTGCATTTTTTAAATTTCTGACTCTTCTTGAGGGAGACGAAATTTCTTAGATGACTTTTGAATAGCCACTGCCTATTCTGAACAAAGAGACAGACACACAAAAACACTAAACAGCTAACGTTGTGGAACGTAATCTTTCATGAGAAGCTAATAATTGCTCAGGTCGTAAATACTTTTCCCACCTTTTATGGTACACGAAGGCGTGTTACCGTATTGACAATAGACCACCACTGGAGTCTATTCTGAGCCAGATGAGTCAAGTACATATACCCCAGACGCTGTCTCTTGAAAGTTCCACTCCCATCTATGCCTTACTCTCCCAGATGCTCTTTCTTCGTATTCAGATTTTCTGACTAAGAGCCATTGTGCTTTTATCTTATGTGCAACATGCCCTTCATTTGATAACCTTAATAATATTTAGTAAAGAGAAAACACACATTCTATATACTTTAAAATTATAAATTATTTCACAGTTACCTCCAGTCTGTTCGTTTCAAATATTCATTTCATCATTATGATCTTGAAAACCCCTTCCTTTAGCGCAAGATATCAAGATTTGCACCCATACAGAAAGCACCTAAATACATAGAATAAATATAGCACAATAAAATAAATCAGAAATGTATAATGTACAAAAATTCAAAAACATAAAAATAAAACAAACAATTACAAAATAAAAAAAGACCGAAAATGCCAAGGAAGTAAAATATTGTCAATAAAACATTCACAAATTAAAATAAAAAATAAACCAAAAACGAATAAAACGCGAACACAATTTTCACAAACAAGGGATTAAGAAGGTAGAAAGTTATACAGATGTCAAAAAAGCAATGATGGAAAGAATAAGAAATCCAAATAGCAAATAACCTAAACACAAAACGGATATAATGAAGTCAAAAGGAGTAACTGGAAAGTAAGAAACAATAAATAATGAACTTCTTGATAACCACAGTTTTTCGATAGTCGGTAAGAAACAAGCCTCGTTCACACACTTTTTTGCAGTAAATGAATGGCCGTCATAAAGTATCCTTATATTTCTATGACAGTAAGGAACACAATCCCGAAGAACTGCTGTGAGCTTTTAGTACACCTTCGCTAAAACAAAAAACTTTTAGGTGATCTTGAAATAGCTGCGATTATCAAAAACCCGACGTCCTTCACGCACAGGGAACAGTGATATTACTTATAAGAAATTAAGGCTAACATGTGACCTCACTCTTACCTCATACGATCATCATAATATGATTGTGAACATGGTTAAGAGATTTCGTCAATGCTTCTTGCATCATAAAACGTATGGCTGCGAATTGTTGAGAAACGAGCTGGTTCATTTTACTAGTCATTCTCGGATTTTATGCGATGACACAAAGCATCCTTCGTCCTTGTATCTTCCTATCCAGTATTTCTGATTCGTTGTGTTGCTTGCTTTACCTTTCACTTAGTTTTTACTTGTTTTGTTTGAACATCCTCGCATTTACGAAATCGCGAGTGTAATCCGGAAAGTATTTGTAGCGTGATGCGTTTGTTTACGTCAATGGGATTAGTTCACGTATTAATAATTTGTTGTCTCTATTTTTAAATGTTGTTCCACAGACATCCACCAAACATGTTTTTAAGCAACACAAAACATTTATTACATTTCCGCACCAGGGACTATACGTTTGTCAAATTTAACATCGGTAATTAAATTTAGGATATATACGCGTACGGTTAGTTTTAATGTATGAGAGAGGGAGATGGAGTATATAATTTGGGTTTAGGCGTGAAGTGTCAGCTTTAACTGGCCGATCAGTAAATAGTTGATGTTGACTTAACATGTTCTTATGTAAGTATCTCATATGAAATTAAATTAATTTGGAATAGATATCAGGAGTTGAAAGACAAGTAACATAGTCATAGGAACGGACGCACATTTGAACACAGACAATACAGACCCATTATGAGTTGTTGGTATTAATCGAATGCGTAGTTACACGAAAACAAAACGCTAATGTTAAATAAATTACGAAACAAAGACAAGAATTCCTTAAAACTAAACAGGTATAATTTTTTGTAAGTTTTCTTTCTTTGAGAAATTGGCAAAAAATAAAAGAAATTGCTCAGTTTAAGACATGGATAAACATTTCATCCGTCTAATCAATTGTAAAATTTTACAACTCTTTTAAACAGTGAAACTCAACACAGACTAAAACTACCAAATGACTTTTTTAACATGCTTATAAAACTTTTGTTTTCAATTCTATGATTAAAGTATATGCATCATCATTTGCAAGACTTGTACTGCGTTGCTTCGCTGTATATGAAATAGAAATCTCAATCTATATGGCATTCCGTTTAAGTGGCTTAAACATTCTTTCCTTATTACAGCACACATTCTCAGGATTTTAAACCGATGAAACTTCAGTGTAATTTAGAACTGATTTATGGGTTTAATTTATCTATATTTTACAATACCATTAAATTTCTTGATTACGTTTATATGGATCCAGACTTTTTGCACATGACACGTAAGCAGTAGACGAAGATAGTTGATGGGAAATTACCGTAATTTCGATCAATTTATTTTGAAGAACTGTACAGTTGAAGTACGTATCTAAATGATTGCCCTGAAGAATGTTGAAGCGATTTTTTCGTAGATATAATTTATTGTTCCATTAGATAACATTTTTTTTTGGATAGACACAATATAGCTAATACCTTTAGGCTAATTTAACTCAGTAAAACAGATACAAAGAATGTAGTTGTTAAGTTGATGGCATTGCTGCTTAGTGCCCTGAAGAACCTGATGTCGCTTCTCGTCCTGTAGTCCGGCTATCAATACACTAATCGTAGTTTACCTTGGCCTCCCCTTAAAACAGTATACGACCGTTTACTTTCATACCATTCACAGGCAACCTCTCATTAGAGGACGCAGTTCAAATATCGACTCTGAACACACTAAGAAGCAAAGGTGATGATAATCAAGTGTCTTACATGACCATCGTTGAAAGCGGAAAACAATACTGAATGCTTCATTAGCCAAACATCTGAGGCTTTGAAGAAAGTGTCACTGAGATACTGTGATTAAACATTTGCGCAAACTTGAAATAAAAATACCACATTGTTTAACAAGACTAAAATACGTATAAGCTATAATTTACACATTCACGTCACTTATGAAAGGCTAAAAATGCAAGTCATTGATATTCAGTGTCCAGGAAAATATTTGGGTAATTTAATGAAACTGCATTGAAAATCATGTATTCAGGTCACGTAACGTTACGGTGGACTGGAGGAAAGGTTTCATTTTAAAATAACATTTTTGAAGTCGGTCGATTCGTACGTCATATAGTGACGCTCTACTGGCGAATTTTATCCAAAATCGAATGAAAAGAGTGTATTAGGCTACATTCTAACGTTGAAAAAGAAAAGACTTAACGCAAAGTGGTAATGGCCTTATATTAATACTAAGAGTAATTTGTCTGGAGGGACAAAGAAATTTTGCCTTGTCTAATCTAACCTAATCTAATCTAACTTAACCGTAACGAAACAAAAAAGGATAAATAGTGTCCAGACAGAGACGTGTCAACAGAATCGCTGAGGCTTGAGATATCGAATGGGTAAAATGAACCATAAAATAACTGTCATAATAGTCTAGATCCAAGTCGGGTACCACAAGACGATGAATTCCCCGCCCATGGTAATGTTCTTGTGATAACTTCAATTATCTAAGAAAACTTCCAAAGTTTCCTGATATAAGGTGACAAGTTCGGAGCTCTTTTCATTACAGTAGTCAACAAATCTGAGTTTAATGTTTCTGTCAGCTCATTAGTAGCTAAATTTACTCACGAAATTGTAAATGGCAGGAAGTTGTCGTAACCTGAGATTGTAATTCGAAATTTTGTGTTGCCAAGAGAAATTTATTCCGTTGTATGTACGTCCAATATTATATTCTACATATAAGTTTCTCATGTGTATAAGCCATTGGCATATTTTTACGGCTCTCAATCATCGTCGGATAGTTAGTTGACAAAACAAGAATAAAATCTGCATAAAGTTTATTGATAATTTTGAGGCATTTAATTTTAAACATTTCAATTGGTTCTGAAGAGGAATTTTGAATTCCGCAAGTATTTGCTGATGGGAGAAAACAGTTTACTTGAAATTTCCGATCTTTTCACAACCAGGAAAATGTCTAAAACTAAGAGGATGTGTTAAGGAATAATTTTTCATAGCGCGTAAAGAACAGTTTCGTAATTTATAAGATGTAAAGTTTAATATCAGAGTGCCACAGTGTTACAGCGGCGAAATTCAACAAATTCTTGCATTTCATGTCAACTGTTATTGCCCAAAAGCTAATAATAAGCCCGGTCGTTCGATACGTATCGTTGAATATCACGTGGAATTCCCTAACCGGCGACAAGGCAACAGGAGTGACGACTCTCTGCGTCGGTATCCAAGGTCCTGTCATATGACGTAAGTTATGTTGTGTAAGGCAAGCATATTCTGTAAGATTTGAGGTTTTCACAGCGGTGAGTATGAAGATTTCTGTCTTCTGGGTTGTTGCGCTGTGTAGTCTGGTCGATGTTTACCGACGTTTCAGAGGTCATACTACCGCCGTCATCAGGGCGAAATCGCCCTGCTAGTCTAAAAACCGATGTTTCATCCAGTTTATATTGTTAGCGCCTTCCGTAGTAGGCAACTTCTCTGACACATCAGCAAAGCGTGTTAGTATATGCACTTTTGAGGACTCCTTGAGTGTAAACCGGTGGTTCCCAATTACATTTGGTTGAATACCAACGTTTTGATGCTACACCGTAAAGATGGAGGCGATATCTTTCTCTTTAAGGTGGAAAAAAGAATAACTGAGCAACCACTTGTTCGTTCATTTTTATCTGTGTAGTAATTCTTTATTTACACTAACGGAGACTTAAGTACGTAGTGCATTACACATTTCCATTGTTTATGAGCCTGACGAAGGCATAAAAGGAGACGAGATATAATAAAATACAAATAGAACGGCAGAGTACAATAAGAACTAAAGATAACACAAATGCAGAGGCCAAGTAGATAAAATAACATCTAAAGAATCTGGATAAAAGAATGTTTATTTATTAATTAAATGAAAGTGTATAAAATGTCAACAGAAAAAAATCAGTAAGCGACAGACGGTCTTTGTTGAGGACGTCAGTGTTTCTGCAGATTGCATCTATCGAAGAAACACCTGAAGGACTAATGTTGAACTGATGGTTTACAACAAAATTAGAGTAGTGCAGCGGGTTCGCATTTTACGATGCCATCGATTAACGATCCCCTCCCATAGGGCCCCACTCTAACGTATTAGCGATAAATTTCCGATTAGCGACACGTGCATGATATCACAAGGCCTCCAATTTCGGCCAATCGGAGCGCTTCTTGATGGAGTCAGCAGGCCTGAGCCAATCAGCGATACATTTTATGAGCCAGCGATATCTGAAGCCAGCACCTCTAATAAAACCTCAATCTCCACTCTCCCTGAAAATTAATTCTCTCCTACCCCTATAATCCTATATTCGATTAATGATAATTTCAATTAACGATGGTTCTGTGGAACCTATTATTATCGTTAACTGGGGGACTACTCTACCTGATTATGGTAGTAGGTATCTATTAACTAACAGAATCTAGAATTCAAGTTCAACTAACTTTGTTCTTAGAAGCATTAAAGAGGCCGGATATTCTTACTGTAATGTTTATGAAGTTCCTTCTAATTAAAGATACTTTCATCGTCGTCCCGAGAACCGGTTACCTTAGTGAAGGACAATATATTACGAGTTTTCCTTTTTTTCTTCTTCACTTTTCTTTATACATACTGGCGCCATGGACAACATCTGATGCTTGAAATACGAAGAAATGCGTTCTTTACTTGGTAAATGATCGCGTAATTAATACAACTGTAATTTATTTTGCGAGTAACTATTGACTGTCATGGTTCTATTGTGCTGATGACAGCATAGCTAAATAATTTAATGTAATTAATGGAAGATTATCCAAAGATATAACTGATAAACATCTAACAGTGGACTACAGGTTCTTGAATACCCATTTGTTTGTTAATCACAACACAGTCATACTACAGCGAACAAATACCACTGTCTTCACAGTGTTAAGGTATTATTAAATTTTATGTAGATTACTGATAAACTACTGAACATATTTTCCTTGTTCACCAGGATAGACTACATTTTTAAGTAAAGAGTCTGACATTATAGATCTACGTAAAACCAGAAAACCATCTATCCGATGACATAACTCGAACGTTCACTTCAGCTAATGTCACTACCCGTCTTTTCACACTTACAGTTTGAAGCACCTCTAAGGAATACCAGTACAACCAAACTTCTGAGTTTCTTACCAGAGACAAATTTACCGCCAATATTACTATTAATCTTAAGCTGTATCTCACTTATAAAGTTCATATATTTAAAGGAGTGATTTTCTGTTAATAGACTTTAATTGAAAATCATTGTCAAAATTACTTTAGAATGTGTGGGCGTTATTACTAAATGAAGATTATGGGCTACATTTAAGTAATGCAAATTAAATAATTCAACATGTTTCAGTGTTTCTCAGACTGTGTGAGAAACACTGAAATAACTTCATTTTTCAAAGCCTTACTTTCGGGAGGAAGGCGTTGCGTTATATTTTATCTCAGGAAACTTATGAAAGGACAGCCAATTTTTGGACAGAGATTCTAAATCAAAACATCTCTAATATTAAACAGGACTGATAACCAACTATGCTGCG
Organism: Zootermopsis nevadensis; assembly: GCF_000696155.1. The sequence goes on along the minus strand of NW_019059717.1, from coordinate 382,165 downwards.
ACGTTATAAATGTGTTTGAATACAGCTGTCTTTTGGGTTGTTGAGCCGTGTAGGCTGGGAGAAGTTTACCCGACGTTTCAGTGGTGCTTGCGGTCTCAGGGCGCACCCTGATTATGGAGGCAGCAAGCACCTCTGAAACGTCGGCAAACTCCTCCCAGCCTACACGGCTCAACAACCCAAAAGACAGCAATTTTTATAATCGCTGACGTGAGAAAATAAAGTCTCACTTAATAAATATGTTTGGTTGTCCTCGTCAGTGTTCGAAGTCATTTGCAAAGTCGAAAGTAGGATAGAAGATATATGAAAGAAATATTTGTTAGACTCAACTGACAATGAAACGATCGTGCACTTTAATATTAAGCATGCGATTAGGTACTTGTCCGTTGAAATTCAGCTGCATTCCTTGGGTAACTCATTGTCCACACCAACGCAACTACAGAGCGAGTATCATTTCAAGCATTTTGATCACTTTACAGCGGATTCAAGAAACTAAGTAATTTACAGCAGATGTCACACTGCGAAATGTAAGAATTCGTAATCATGTTTTCCTTCGACTATATACTGTATTGTGGGCCAATAAATTAAGGTTCACTATGATCTCAGACCGCGTCACCAAATTAAAAATGCAGACAGAGCCTTCTACTAAAGTTTACTATTGACGTAGTTCGGCAAAAATAATACAAATGACAGCAACATTTAAAGAAACGATAAAAGCAACGCAAGTTCTTTGCAAGAAGACAATTTATACATCTTCTGGGTTGTATATAGCGCCGTGTAGTCTGGTGGAAGTTTGCTGACGTTTCAGAGGTGCTTGCTTCTTCCATCATCAGGACAATGATAATTGAGGCATCAAACACCTCTTGGAACGTCGGTAAACTTCTACCAGACTATATGACGCAACAGACGACAGCCATCTCCATACTCACCGCCGAGAGAACCTCAAATCTCACAAAGCGAGTAAAGTAAAGTTTAAGAAGCTTTTTTCTACGAGAGGTGGTAATGATTATTTAACATTTACACAACTCACTAATTCTCGGAAGGCTTGGTTCGTAAGTATACATACGTATGCGTAATTGCACTTCACAAATAATACACAAGTTGGTAAAATACTACCACATAGGCCTAGTATTCACAAATACCGTGTTTTATACTCCACATTCATTCCATTTTGTTGTCGAGCATCTCAGTTACGACACAAGACACCATTATTTAAATTTATGCTGTTCCTCGCTACCGC
>NW_019059717.1:270863-340982 GCF_000696155.1 Zootermopsis nevadensis | reverse complement strand
CCCAGGTCTGATTACATTCAGAGCAGTACAAAATATAAGCAAATAAATAATCTAAAGCTGTTCAAGCCTTTGTGAGTCAGCATTTTGGGGACATACTAAATCAATATTAATCAGTCTCGCTGACAACCGATGGGAAAAACCGACCAACTTCTGTGCATACTATTATTTTATATTCTTATCCCCTAACCCATAAACAAAACTGTTACTGCTTTCTAAGTGTTTGTGCTCTAATTTGGACAAAGAATACTTAAAAAGCCCACCTTTGTATGTATGTCTATTGCATTTAAAAAAACAGTGGGCCCACAGATCATTGCTATTTTATTGTATTATTCATATTGTTATAGCCATTCCTACTCTCATTCTTATTGATTTTGTTATAGCTATTCAACAATTACTTCAGATCACATTAATGCAACAATGCCCTAATATATAATTAGGTACCTTGTATGATTGTGGTATTTGTTACTCCTTTGGTTGCTGGTGTCAATCTCCCATGATGTGGTACTTTTAGAAAGACAATGTACTCCAAAAGAGAGCACCTTTCCATTGTCTCTTGTGCACACAAAGATTAGATGACACCTTTACCCAATACCAGTAGAAATACTGAACACTAAAACATATGATTTCAACTGGTAAATTATTCATCACTGGATTATTTATGTTTTGATGTTGGTCTGAAATACATCTCCCCACAAACTCCCACACCCTTGCCAATATCCTTTTCATTAACTTCCCTTATTTAGTATGTTTATATACATTGTAGGTCTAATTGATTACACCTGTGTGGAATTACCAGCAACTTGGTGAGATACAACGGAAAGTATCCAAGTGCTCTCAGATTTTGGCAGAACTGATCCAAAGGAGAAGATAAAAAGTCTGCAAATCTATCAACTGTCAGAAGGAAGGAAGAATTGCTGCACCATCGAAGTAGCGCATTATTGCATTACAGTAGACTCCCAACTATCAGGGTTGGTTGCGAAAACTTCAGGTTCTTAGCGACAATTGACTTATGATAATAAGTTGAATAATGTCAATGTTGTTTATTCCTTTCTTTTTAAATGTTCCAACTTTTAAAACAGATTTTTCTAAATTAATTTATAATTTTCATTTCAACCAGATATACCCCAGTTAATCTGCTCCCGGGTAATCAGGAGTCTATTGCACACTTATTTATAAAAGTGGCAATATAGCCGACTGCAAGAATTATTAAGGAATATCACTCATATAAATTACACAGTTGGGTAAGAATATGAATTGTTGCATTGTATATAGTCTTGCAATGGTCTACTAACATTCTGGAAGAACATACTTCCTCCCATCTTCAGAATATAAATGGCTGTGGTTAGGATGTTGATAAATGATATAGTGATAGATAGAGGACTGGGTCAGACAGCGCTGGATGATTGGCCAATAAGAGCCATGACAGAGGGAGACGAGTTGGAGATGGAACATCAATGACACAGTGTTGTTCTGTTGCTTAACTAACCCATAAATAAAGGAAACAGAAATACTTGGTAAATCCATCCTGCAATCAAAGCAAAAGAATGATGAAAGTTAGATGCTGGTAACTTACATTATGCAAATGAGTATAACAATAACAAACCAATATTATTTGTAGCACTGGGAGTCTATGCAGAAGGAAAATGGGTTTCGTAAGTTTTGGCCAGAACTCCTTGTTGCGGAGTACGCTCTTAATATCAGTAAGTAAATAAAAAATTGCTGCATTATATGATGGAGTTTTCTATCCTTCAGACATCGAAATGCATGTAATAGGATGATAATGTAATATGTGGTAAACAGTTTTATTGCTACAAGCAACATAAAAAATTATCTGAAAGGGGAAGATAAGAGGAATATAGGAGAGGGAGGAAACGATATGACAACTGGGAACAGAACCAAATTTGCCAGTTCTGCAGACTGAAGATGAAATAAAGTTCCAATTGTCTCTCAGTAACAAGGAAAATTACCCTCATTATACCGCTAAATTCATAAAATAAAAGATTTTTATCTTCAAGAAGGCTAAATTTATTGAGCTTTTGGTTCTTTCCTATAACTTGTATAAGCAATATTATATTATTGCTTCTGAAGTCAGGTTTCACTGAAAACTCAGACAAATGCTAAACTTTTTAAAATCTAGCAATGATGAGTCCAAGGAATTACTCATGATCAAAAAATTGACAACAGTTCACTTACGGAGAAGTTTTCCTTTCTAGTTTGTCATTTAACAACAGAGAACATGTAAAGTCATCCATTTAAAACCGTTTCTAAAGGGAACATTTTATTAGGCAATATTCAAGGCACTAGCCTAATTTGTGCACTACTTACTCATCAGCTATCAAGGCCAATGGACAACAATGTGAGACTTAAGAGTATAATTAATTATGGCATATTTTAAAATACAATTACTTAATGATAACCTTCAAAATAAAAAAGTGCCTTTCAAGTACTTTAGACCTTTAAACTTACCTTTCAAATTTATACAGAAACAGAAATGAAATATTGCTTTTAGAACAGCACTGAGGGTCTTTAAGTTACAGCATTGGCCCATATTCAAGAATGACCTACCTTGTATTTCTGTTATTTATGCCACTACATAAAATCATGCATGCCAATGCTGTAAGATTGGGTCTTAGATGTGGTACAACACAGTATTTCCTTCAGAAACCCATTGCATGGTGCAGGCATGCTCAGCTGAAACAATGACACAAAATATTCTCTCATAAAACTACTAGTAATTTAACACAGTGCTCTTGATTTTATGACTTGAAACCACGATAAGAATGCACAATAGGAACTTTTAGTACTTGACACCAATGGGGGAAAAAAGTCAACATTGATTATAGATTAATCTGTTCAACAGCATTGTATATCTGAGGGAAAAAGCCTTCACAACATCCCATTTAATGTAACTCCATATAGATAACATGATTCACTAAATAGATTAACAATGTACAAATGTCTACATTCCCTAAAAAAATAATACTTTTTTACAAACAAGAAGGACCAGTATACATTCATCTCACATACAAAACAATGAAAATGTCAAAACTATTCACAGTGAGTTAGAGGATCTGAAACAAAAAACAACAAATCCATTCGCTTCATTTCATCTCACTAATTTTGGATTGTGAATAATCAGGGAAGGAATTTTCCTGTTATTTTCTGGTTATTCACATAATCTGGTTTATCTCTTAAAGTATGCAAATTGTATGAAACCTTGACACAATTACAACAAGCAAAATAAATTGTTACAACAATGGACAACCACAAATGGTCACACAAACCAATAAAATTTACACATAAACGTAACTTATAGTGAATTTTAAGGCCTAGTTCTACAAGAAATAAAAATAAATTTGATATCACATGGTTAAAACTGGATTTTGTATGTAAATAAGAATTTAAATCATACCATCTATTCAAATTTTAGGAAGTATCACGATTGACAACAGTTTTGTTATTAATGAGTCATCTTACTAAACTATATCTGGTTTTCAACAAGAATTTATCAACAATGGAAGCTAACAAAATAAAACCCAATTAAATTTTTTCTAACTACTCTCCCTTCACAAACAGTGACTCAAAGATATAAAAGCATTGGGAAATTATATTACATCCAAATGAACTTCACTAACCTGAAGAAACAAAATCTAAGTGATGTAAACAAACATACATGTTATACGTGAGCAAAGGAAAAAGGATTACTACATACACTGGAAGAACACAAATTATCAACAGGTGCTTCAAAATTTCCAAGACGTGCGCACTTTTAAATAAAAGTCGCGTTTCTCCAAACACAGTAACAATAATAAAGTACCCAGTCTTTTAGCCTTTGAGTGTGCAATACAAATTACATGAACAGCACAAATTATGTTCTCCTAATATATATATAAAATTTCTTCTTATGTGAAAAGTTTCCACATATAACACAGTATAATAATATTGGTCATTACATCTTAGTCATATCAAAATAATAAAATGTTGACATTTGCTGACTTTGTACCCTTGCCTACACTTTGCTAAAAATACTAAAATTTTCTCACTATTGTTACATTGCTTGTCAGCTATTGTGTTTGTAGGTACATTTACCTACTTTGTAGATAACAGCCTAGAAGAAAATCCTATTGCAAAAGTATTTCAGCCTATGTTCAAGAGCCCCCACTTCCTTCCCCAACCCCTTGAACCTTTGAGACCCGGTGCCGCTGTTGTACTGACTGCAGTCTATCCATTGCTTCCTGAATTTTACTTCCCAAAAACTGATATTTCTTTCGCACAATATTCTTGTACTCCTCTTCTTCCCGGTCCAGGATGCGCAAAAAGTTGTTCAGTTCTGGCAGAGTAAATGCTTCCCACTGAAATAACAATATGAAGGAATCCACTGCAATTACTTGAAATAAAAAAATAACAGACCTACATAATTCTACAAGAACTTTCAACATTATGTGGAAGTAAAATATGTTAGCAAGTTGTGGTCTATGCAGTCACAGTTCAGTACTTTTAAAATTTGGTGAATGTTTTTTGCTATCATTTACAATCCATAAAATGTTGTTATGAATGTATGTAGCAAGCAGTTCTTGAGGAAAAAAAGGGTAAAATTCTGCAAAACTATTACCAATATGTCACCAGTTTCATTTTCCTGAAGGACAAACATCTTGTTGCAATTTTCTTCTCTACTCCATCGAAGTGCAAGAACAAGTGGCTTTTCACTTTCAGCGATTCGACGCATTTTGACTGAAAAATAACAGAAAAAATATTAGTCTATTCTTGGAACTAAACAAATTTAATCTCACTTCTACTGTTTCCATGACAAATTATTTAGCAATCAGTTTCAGATATCAAACAACTGCATAATAAGTTCTCTTTAAGAAGTATCTTAATCAAAATGATAAATGACAAGGGGCCAAATGTAAGTTATCTTGTTTGCAAATGTTATGATATTTCTATAATGTTTACTTCTGCATTACATTATTAATTAACATTTCTGTGCACAGTCTTTAATAAAGAGTCAAAAATTCCCAGCATCTTTACAACACTTTGACAAGATTCCCATCATTAATAACTGGATCCTGAATTAATTTGGACTTTTTCAGTACTAAATTTCACAGAGTACTTTTAGAGATAAGAAAACATGTAAACAGATGGAAGGATGAAACCTTCAATTTTCACACACTCTTTACTAGAGTGAAGAGTAAGTTAAAAAAGTAGTATATAACGAATAGCAGAAGTGTGAATGTGCTCCAATACATTCCTCAAATCCGCTCACTACAGAAAAAAAACATTGTATGAATAAAATTAAATTAACATAAAAATATTAAGGGCTACAAATTTTAGTGAACAGTTTATGACAGTGGTAAATATTTTAAGGCCTTCATGTCAAATGATAAAAAACATTTACAAATTCAGATGAGAATTACAACTAAGTAATAAATTTCAGTCAGAACACAAAATACTCTTGCAAACATTCATTATGGAGGCTGCAGACTGCATCAGCCAGTTGTCATTACATCACCTGGGCCTGTGCAAGAAGTTTTGCACCCACAGTAGGTTGCTTCCAGCAAATTCAAAAATTCTCTCAGCTAACAGTGGAAGATTTGCGAACTGTCTCAGTCAAGTAGGACCACTATACAAATCAGCAAGTAAGTTGGTTGCGTTTGTTCAGTTGTAAATCAAGTATTGACTGAGTCATGAGTTGACAGCATGATGGCAAAAAGAACAGGCAGTTTAATAAATTTGCGTGACGAACAACCAGAAGCAGTATGTGTATGAGAACAGAATGTTTAATGTCAGAGTAGAATCTAGGTGGAAGAGTGAATGAGCAACATTTATAATCCATAACTGTAAAGAACTGTTTTATAGAGAATAATTATTTGTAATTATCATGGGAGTAATAAATCCATATTTGACAAAGAACCAAGTTAAAGACTGACATATTATTACAATATGATATTTAATCAGTGGTCATCCTTGTCATTACATGCAGACAGATGGAAATATTAATATATTTCAAAACTATTACGTACTTATATATTTGTGAGACACATAATGAGCTGAAATATGATTCCATATGTACATAGAGATATTAAAAATACCAGAAATACATACAATACAGATATATTTTTAATCATTATAGAGTGGAAATACATTTCATAACAAATTTAAAATCTTGTAGCAACCTCGGAATGCTGCTCACCTTTTGCAGTTTCTCCTTGTTCATAGTGCCGTTCATACAAAGCAAATTTCCGGGGATTGTCAACCACCTTGAATTTCTTTAGAAGTGCTTTGATCACTTCATGTGTGGTTGTTTCACTAAAAGAAAGAAACAATCAATTCAGGACAACTAAGGCAATGAATACAATCAGGGTTTGTAATGGAAAGGTTGAGCAATCAGTACATAAGAACAAGCAACCAACTTACTATATATATGGCACTGATTTTAGGTTTTAAGGCCTATCAATGGACCCTAACTACAAACAGTTAATTTGAGTTCACACCATTATACCCTACATCACAACCTATTTCTCGAAGTCCTATTTTAATATTATTCTCCCACCTATGACAAAGTTCACCAAATGGTCTCTTACTCTGAGGATTTCCATTCGCAGTTTTCTATACATTTATCTTTTCTTCCATGCATGTTATATGCCCTTCCCACTTAATCCTTCTTGATTTAACCATGCTAACAATGTTAAGTGAAGAGTATACATTAAGCTCCTAGTTACTTAGTTGTCTCCACTCTCCTGCAACTTCATTTTCGCTGCATCCAAACATTTTTCTTAGAGCCTAAGAACAACGATTTTGTTGTAATATGTTAATACTTGCTGGATTACAACAATTAACCTTTACATAGATACAGAAGTCCGCAAATGCACAGTACAGATGAATAACCCCTCACTTAATGGTACAGTGATCCCAAGAGCTATGCTGGCGGTAGCATAGCTACTGGTAGGGTCTCCCTAGCCAAATTGGTTGAGGGGGAGAGGTCAGACTACGACAGGTACCCTGGACCCAGTTAGCGTCAGCAAAATTTCCGTTTTTTATATTAAGACCGTTTACCATTTCCAGCAATGCGCCTTGAGCGCAGGAATGGTGTCACCTAGGTAGGGACGATGCTTGCGCTTGCGCAGGCCTCCGCCCTCAGTTAGCTTTTTGGTTGGTTGGTTGGTTGGTACCCTGGTCCTCCAGGTTGGGGGTTGGTTGCAAGGCTAACAACCTTGAACCGTAAAAATGAAGATGTTTCGAAACCTCGATCAAAGCCTCGGACAGAGGAGAATTGAGGAGGCCATGGACCGAATACGGACCAGAGCCATAGAAGAAGAAGATGAATAACCCAAAGTACCTTGTAACATGAAGAGCCTTCACTGTATCACGTGGTAGATAGAAAGATGTAAGGGTTTTCTCCAGAGTTTCATCATCTTTAAGAATATCATAAATGGAAGGTGGGCGTGTACCAGCCACAACACTGATTGGCCGACACAAATTCATGTGTACTCGGATAAACCCTCGGAATGTGGAGCCATCTTCTTCCTGTAAGCAGACACAACAAATAAAAGAACTGAATCGTCTAGTTATTTTCTGAATATCTCTTTTGACAATTGCATTTCAACTGATGAAATAAAACAACTCCAAAGACAATGATGTAGGTAACGATATACAAACCAATGTATCTATTTAACTATTCATTTTTGAGGCATCTGCCAATAATACCTGATTGTAGTAAACAAAAGAGAGAAAAGTACACAATGATTAGCTTCACAATTTATATTCGTTACGTGATACTGTTCGTGTAATTAAAATGGCGCTAAACTTATCATCTGCATCTCATTCCCTGTAAAGACTTGCCACAGGTAACAGACGGGCTTTAGAATTTATCTACAAATAAGAAAGTGGCATTAAGTAGACTGAGAAACAAGTATTAAGAAGTATGGAGAAACAGGGTCGCTAAAAATAGTCTCTTTCAGCGGTATGTGGCTAACCGGCAATTCGTTGGCTAATATCCGGGGAGGAAATGTTTCCGTGAAGAACGACAGCGAGAATAGGAGACAGAAAAATTAATCTTTATTTGCATGTTTTCGAGATGCAGGAATTTACTGATCTAAGTGTGTGTTCCTAACGGGAAGACTGCAGAGTATTTTAACGTCTAACAGGGTTCATCATATGCATATGTATTCATATACATTGGAGTCTCTTCACGTATTAGGCTTACAGCATTACGTATTTAGTTTCGTGAAATTCAATTGTGTGTATTCTATTACAATGTGTGCTTCTATACAGAGTATCCCATAAAAGTGGAACCATAGGCAATATAGGGTTTCTCTTTGTCACAGTTTTGAGTTCAGTACGGTATCTATGGTTTTGACTACTGGCACCGAGTAAAGATGTGTAAGTGGAAGTAATTATAGTGTGTGGTGGTCGCAGTCGGCGATAAATTTCAGAAGCTGGTGGATATATTGAGCAATAGGTGTCTTTCGTCAACAGCTGTGTCAAAATTCCAACACTGGCTATGCTTTCAGACTAATGGGACAGCTGTATAACACTGTTCATGCAGTGTACAATTTTCCACCACCTATATACATGCAGATGACGCCTTTAAGACGCAATGCGTTTCTCGAAACCCCGTCCTATATCGAACTTCATGTTTGTTGCATTCCTGACCATGGCTCAGGAATCAAATTTTGCCCAAAAAGGAGCTTTTATTATAGAACTGAATGAAATATATATAAAAAGCATTTTCTATTTTAAATTCCGTAACATGTTATAAAACAATCCTCTAAGAGACATAGAGCCCTACAAATAAAAATACCGGAACTGTTAAACAGGCATTTCCAGGTTGAAAGAAATTGACCACATGTACCACGATAAGTTGCCTTTTTAATGAGAGATTTATATTCTCAAGTGCAGAACTTAACGATAAACAGCTTAAGGAAAGCACGGGTCGGAAATAAGTTCTGTCCGACTTGTATACCATGCAAAGTTTCTGTTTGTCGAGGGACCACAGACACGGCCCCTTACAATATTTATTATAAATACATGTTTATGGTGATGAGATTAGACGTTCATCTGTAAATGTACGTAACTAACTATATGGTACAAGATCTTCCTTAAGTGCGTGATGTTATTCAGCTGCTTATGAAATTACACGTTATAAACTCTAAGTTTCATCATTACGGCCACAACATCAGCCACTGAACCACACAATAAAAAGTATCTTTATTTTATTAATTTTAAAGTACTTCAGGAAATAAAATCATATATACGGAACTGATTCTCACCCAGTCTCCAAGAAACAAATTGTCCGGAAGATCCTGCACAGTTAAACCTCTCTCCAAAAGCGCTGCCTTTAAAAGTGACATACTTCTTCTTAACTTTGTGAATTAATTACGCTGACAGTAGATATGTCCAGCAGTCAGACGCAGAAGAAAGATAGTACCACGCATCTACACAGCCGACGCAGACCCACTCTTAATCTAGCGTTAAATTGCACTGAACCTTATTAAGTTCTGTGGTACACCTCCGTAAGCCATTAACAAACAACGGAAGGGTATGAAGCCACATCTGCATCCTCTTCCGGTTACTGATAACCGCAGTACAACGGCCATGTTAAAAGGCAACGACGCCTAGCTATTTCTTTAACGACCTGTAAAACAATTTTAAGGTTTTCTGCAAGCATGTACCACTGTTCGTGCAGCAATTGTATTGATTTCATTTGATCTCGACCTCCTAATTTTCAAACCACATCGTCAACGGCTACGCTGAAAGAATAATTATATACTTGGACGGGAAACGACTGGAATAAAAGCGATTAAGCTATATTACGAGGTATACATTTGGAAAACCAGGAAAAATATCTCAAGAAGCCACTAGTCACAGCTGGTGCCAACAACGAAATTCGAACCGTTATGATCAGATCTTGTATCGAACCAGGCCCGTTTTAATTAGATCTTATCAAAAACCAGTTTCGAATAGATCGGATCTTGTACGGAGTTATTAACAATTTCAATCTGATCCTGTCAAGAGAAACTTTCGAATCTTTTCAGCAGTTGCGCCCATTTAAACTGGATCTTGTGCGAGTTAGTTTCGATCAGACTAAACACAGCCAAGAGTCAGTCTTGTTTCGACAGAATCCCGTTCAGAGTTGGGGGTTCGTTTCGATTAAATATCGACTTGAGAATATCAGGACCTACGTCTCGTTTCGATAGAATCTAGCCAAGAGTACGATAGGTCTTGTTTAGAATGGATTTTGTCAGGAGTTGGTCCCGATTAGATTGTATCCTGTCAACAGTTAGTTTTGATTTGATCATTAGGGCGGTAATACCTGAGGGATGTTTATTAAATATATTTTTAGCCATGTTCTTATATAGAGGTAATTTTCTCCATCCTCAACCTGAGGATGTGGTTTAATTTTTTGCTCAACACAAACAAATATACACGAATAATGTTTAATCAATATTTCGGAGAATTAAAAACTTTCACTAAATGACTATTCTAAACACATTTCACTCAAACATAGTGTTAACAACAAACTGCATTACATGTGAGATAACAGGTGTGAAGACTTTGATAAAAATGTATTGCAGTCATTATCATCATATTTAGAGGTAATGAAAAGTATAAAGACATGAAAACGTAAATTCTGTTACGAAATAGATGCTAAATATTGCTCAAACATCAGATACTACTTACCAATGTCATATCAGGACCTGAAGGGTTGGCAGCATTATATTCCGTGATTAGATGTTGTAGATGTTCGTGGCTAACTCTCAAGTTTAATCCAGAATCCTCCTACATAAACAATCAATAAATAATTGCCAATAGTTTAGATGAGTAAAACTCTAAAACTGAAATGATATAATACAAACCCAATAAACAATCGGGACCTGTTTCACCATGGACTGGGTATGAAGCTGGCCTTCCTAATTATTGCTCTTGAGGCCTGTGACTGCAAGGAGTTTTATCTTCTGTACCTTAACCTTTATCCAATGAGAATAGGGGATTAAATCCCCCACACCGTAGGCCAAACTTTAGCTTCAAGGGGAACTGTTCAGCAGTATGCTAGTGCGTCACACAGACAGACTTCCGTGATACAGTGCTAATACACAAGAGTGACTTTACAAGTTTACGTAGTTAACTAATTTTAAAGTGGTGAAGTGGTTATAGTTATAAATACTAGTCTTTTAAAAATATTAAAACATGAACACGGGGAACTTCTCCCACCAATACGAAAGAATATAAAGTACTCGTTGACGTTAAGATGGTTTGCTAGGAGCAAAGCTGGCTCTTTTGTGGTATTCTCATGGAACAAAAATTCGGTATTTAAATATGGTAATGAATTCTCTTTGCAGTGATGTAAACAAACTTTCTCTCTCTCTAGTATTAATGGAAACAAAAAGTTTTCTGTCTAAACACTTAAGATCCTAATACCGCTAAATGATTTGACATATGAAAATCGCATTTCAAATGTATTACCTCTAAAGATGAGAACAGAGTTTTCAAAACAATGGTTCTTTATGCTACCAAGATGACATGGTTTAGAATCTGGTAAGAATTTACTGAAACCAAATATCCTTCTTGAAAAATTTCGGGACACTATTCACCTCTGAAGAAACTTCCTGAAGTAAAGGTTCTAGACTTGGATTGGAAATCTCCTCAAGCTGAACCACATGTTCCACACTTTCCAATTCTGGATCTGGTAAAGCGGCACCTCCTGTTTCGCCATCATTTTCGCCACGGCAGTCAAGCTTTACCAAATTTTGACAATGAGGATGACAGGTATAATGACAGTCTGAAATGACAAACTTCACACATGTAATTCATATTATAAGTCATAAAACCCATGAAAACAAATGGGAAGCGTATTAATGTAAAACGAGTAAAATCTACTTTTGTCTAAAATTAATAACAAAGAAAACTTTAAACTTATACTAACTTACATTTATGCATATTATGGAATCATAAAAATTTCCAATGTTGAAAAACTTTATTCTGAAAACAGAAATGTATGAACAAGTTTTGTTTATCTTCTTCTTGGCAATGGAATGTAGCTGGGTCCATTATCTCTTGGGGCAGGGAGCAGTTACTTAAACTTAACATATAAATGCAGATTTTACATAAATTTTCAGCACACCCCATTAAATATCTGCATTCTCTGCTCTAACTTTACTGTGCTCAATCAATATCTAGCCACTAATAAGAAACGTTTCTTGATGCTACGTACCATTACAATTTCAATTCATAAGACAACATACGCCTGTGTGGATAATCAAGTTGTTAGGATACTTTCCATTGTAAGATTTGAGGTTTTCACAGCGGTGAGTGTGAAGATTTCTGTCTTCTGGGTTGTTGTGCTGTGTAGTCTGGTCGATGTTTACCAACGTTTCAGAGGTCATACTGCCTCCGTATTCAGGGCGAATCGTCCTGATGACGGAGGCAGTCCAGAAGACAGAACTCTTCATACTAAGAATCGCCCTGATGACGGAGGCAGTATGACCTCTGAAACGTTGGTAAACATCGACCAGACTACACGGCGCAACAGCCCAGAAGACAGAAATCTTCATAATTTCCATCCACTTCATTACGGAGGTGTACACATGTATATTCATGTGTACGTGTGTGTGTGTATGTTGGAAAACCAGGATAGCTAGGTTAGTAAAGTAACTAGCTACAGAGTGGACATGGATTTGATTCCTAATAAGGAAACAGATTTTCTCCTTGCCACCATAACTTGCCAAGGTTTGAAGCATACCATGCTTCTTATCCCATGAATACCAGGGATTGCTACAAGATTCTGAAACTGAACATTTACTATTTACTGCCAAGATTTGGAATGCATGGCACAGACACAACAAGACCTATTTTTACGTGCATGCGTGTGTATCATAAGTAAATTTCTATCACTGGATTACACACAGATTTCATGTTCAGCTACTATTAGTACCAACATGTAATGAGAAACAGTGGGATGATTAAGAATAATGAACGAAAGATAAAGCAGAAAGAAGTGTTCATGGCCTATTTTCATGTTCTCTTCTAGCACTGCACAAAGGGGCTGTAAAAAGCCATAACAAACTTTTTGTGAGGACAGTTTATCTCTAAAGCCTCCAAATGTGACCACCCCTCAATGACTGAAAAAAAATATACTATTTTCTCCTCCAAGCAATTTGGTTGAATTGGTAATGCTTCCCACTTGTACATAAGAAGTGCCCAATTCGATCCTCGGCTGGAACACCGGCTATCCTGAATGAAGTTTTCCTCAGTTCCTTCAATTCAGTCATGGAATAATGCCTTTAAACAAGTAAAAAAAAAACCTTCCTAATACATTCAATTTCACAGTACGTGATCATCCAAAGCTAAAAGACCTTCACAGCCAGTACAACAGCTTATATAATTTCTGAAACTAATATAGTGTCGTTAAGCACCAATAATCGATGCACCACATATATCTGTGTGCAGCAATTGAATGTGCATTCGCCTGTATGTGCTTTGCTGAACGTTGAACAAACATCGATAAAAGATTCTGACCAAAAGTAATCTCTGTATCTTTTTTTCGGGGCCAAGCACCGTCATATTATTTTATGGCGTCTCTATGTCGCGCGACAGGAGAGACAGAATGTAGGAGTGAGATCAGATGTAGGTAACAGAAGAGGTCATGACTGCAAAGCTATATGCCAGGAAATGTTAACGGTTAATTAATTAATTAATTAATTACGCAGAGCTTTTACTGGTACGCAACTTGATTTATGAATGGACACTAATCTCTCCAGTAATTTACTTAATAGCTAGTGTTTTATGATCGTCAGTGTGTCTATACTCATTGCATCGTACGTATCAGCAAATTTACTCACGGAATCCATGATTTCCAACAATCTGATAATGCACTGGACCATGTTCCTATGCAACTAAAACTCAGCTGTCTACATAAAATAAGATGTACATTCCAGTTTCGCGAACAATTACATTATTCTTCTCGCATGCTTAACGAAAGCAATCATTGTTGGCGTGGTGACTATTACGGTTTCGAAGAACTATACCTTATAGGTTTTAATCGTATTAATCCTAACAGTTCATATGTTTATAACACTTCACACATGCATCGTGTATTCTCATTTCTTCTAAATGGTTCATCCATCTTGTTATTATTTATTTATATGTATTCTCATTTCTTCTAAATGGTTCACCCATCTTGTTATTATTTATTTAGCAACGCTAACGATAGCACATACAGATGAGCTCTTGAACCCATGGAACCAACGAGTATAAACGGCAGATGCGAAAACACAAATTCTGTGGTTACAGATAAATCACAAAGGTATAACTGAAGTTTCATAATATGCATGTTTGAATAAAGTCCTGTTGGAAGGAGAAGAAAAAGAGGAAACATCAAGTGATTAAAACTGTAACAACACGAACTTAGTAGCCTCAGGAAAGTCCAATGCTTGGCAGAAACGGTATTCTGTACGGGCACTTTACCAAGAATGTTATGCACTTGCCCACAGCGACATCTTTGTCTACAGTGTCGCCATCTGGCAGCGTACGTCATTGGCAACGGAATAAGGGATTCAGATGTCCGTTTACTTTAAATTTATACTCAGGGTTTTCCTGTCCGTACTCAGCTTACTGTTTCATTAACGACAGATAACTGCATCACTATTTAACGGAATTACGTGATCACTGAGCAAGACGTAAACCAAAGCGGGATGCTTTCTTACGCGGTGAAGGTGAAGTTGCTCCATTCTTAAGCACAGGCACGTGAAGGTACCTCCACGCATTCTTAATGTCTACATTATTTGGAGTTTAGTGACAGAATTACGGTCCGGGCATTTCACCCAAGTAAAATAATTTCCAGTAGCAACTGGATATGACGCTGGGCGGACCTCAATCCGTCAGGAAGATATGATTTAGTTCTGTAACGCCTAGATTGTGCGGCAACTTCTCCGTCGTCTGTGTTTGGCAGGTTCACGAATTAAATAGGCGAAATTAACATTTAAATACCGAAGCCTACGCATTATGTGCCAGGTTCGTACATTAACTTAAGCTGCAACACCCTCCTTTCATTTCGTCTTTACGTCCAAATACGATCACATAATAAAACATAAATAAATTTCGGTATGAACATTTTAAACTGCGTGACAGTGGGCTGAAACAAAACAGCTGGTCCAAAGAAACTTTAGCTAAGCTTTAGTGTATGAAAATCAAATACATTTTACGGGAAATGTCTGCAGGTCAGCCATTTTATAAAATTCCTAAATAGTAAACAAATGCCTTCGAGAACTAAGCAGTCTGTAAATCTTATAAACACTGTTTGGTAACAGGTTATAGGAATCAAGTTACGTCGGAAAGGCTTGTATTGAGGTTAAACACTGTAAACGGCGTTTAATTACAAGTTGGGAATTAGGAAGGCTATAGGGGTGCCTGTCAAGCGGATTAAACGTAAGTAAGAAATGTATTTATAATTCACAGGAATTTTATAAAATTGCATACTTACATGTACCAATCTATGCAATTATATAGCCTACAATACGTAGGCTTGTTACATATGAGCGCAAAGGTCAAGTTGAAAGGTACAAAACAAAGCTTGGTAATATCTTCGTAACTGTCACGTCTCATTCAATGCCAAATAACATATAGTTCAAGAAGCATCGTTAAATAAAACATATAGAATGTAAGCATAGTGTGATAAATACGGAGCGTTAGCCAGGATTTAATTTTGTTACATAAAGTACTGAAAGAACGCTGTTCATATCTTGGTAACGATGGTAAAATATAACAATAGTGGAATGTCTTGTTAGTTCGTTATTAACTGTTGCGGCATGTGTTATGCCGTCAACACGGGCACCATTCCGCGCAGAAACGCAGGTGGGCTTCATGTAAAATGCCTATTATTGATGTCTGACTTTAACAAACATCAGAATGTTCAGACAAATTTTAGTAAAACTCCATAATACGAAACTTCGTGAAAATCCCTTGTCGTTCTCGAGTTATTACAGACAGACACGCCGGAAAATTTAATACGAACATTTTTACAACTAAGTTGGTTGTCTTCTGGACTGTAGCGCCGTGCAGTCCGGTAGAAATTTACCAACGTTTCAAAGGCCCTTGTTACCTCCGTCATCAGGACGACTTCTGCCAGACTACACGGCACTACAACATGTAAGACAGCCATCTTAATACTCACCGCCGCGAGAACCTCAAATCCTACTTATTTTCATAACTTTTAGTTGCGAACAAGCCTACAGAGGCCAAGGCCACACCCATATCCTTCCTAATTCATACACCCTCTGTACTGCACGACAGTGATGTATGCCATCAACAGGGCTTCATTAAATAAACAAAGAATCTATCACTATATTTACCTAAAATATGTTTACATCTGAAGATAAAGGAGATCATCTCCACGTGGAGATGAAAATGGATGCTGCAATGCCAACGAAATGTCAGCAGACTACGGTTCATGGAATATAACTCCTCTTTCCGTCGCTATAGATCCCGAATACCTATTAGAAACAAATCGAAAAACCCTTTAACATCTCACTGAACTCAAAAATGTGAACTGAATAATAAAAAACTTCTACGTGACAAACGTTTGACAAATCTCATTCAAATGTTGTGGCTTGGCCGCCTGACATACGTATTACACGAGAGCACCAACACGTCGAGATATCCGGCTTCATTTAGTCTCCGGTTTACTACGGTAACCAGCTAACGCTGCTGATTGCCCGATAAGATATTATTTATTGTACTCGCTGCGAAAGTCTCAAATCCTGTTTCATTTAGTCTGTTTCAAGTGCACAGTTCATACATCTAAAAAGACAAGGTGATACCAATGAATGATGAAGAAGCAAGGAAATGGAAGGAAGCGGTCGTGTGCCGTTTGAAAACACCTGGGATTCGGTTGGAGGACATCAAGTAATCTGTTTTGACTATAGGTCAGGCGTCGTTATAATCGGCTACGTCTTCCAACCTGTTCGGTTATTCCATTTTGGTTTCGTTCACTTATAAACCCCTAGAAACTTCTTATTTTTAAGCGAAGTCAGTGACTGTATCCGGACACTACATTACGCAAGGTTCCGTCAGTCACACCCACTTTTATATATACTTCACATAAAACGTAATGTGATCTTGGCCATAATACTGGGTAGAACAATGAATTCAGGGCACAGGAGACTAAGAGTGCATTTCATAACCCACATTACGCACTAAGATAAATTACATGAAGTTACATCGGGCCTCACTACAAAGGAAAACGGAGTAACAAAAGGTGCTCATAAATATTAATTAAAGCATCTGTAAAATTAAAAGGAATTAACTTCAAAATAAGAACAGAAATTCAAGATGCCTTAAAGTCATGCAATGAAAATATTTGTATCTGGCTCTAAAAGTGACGACTAGGTTAAAACGTGGGGAATGTTCTTCAAGATGAAAAATATCTACTTATCGATAATTCTTGTGTTATTTAAACTATAGAAATCATATAGCATGAAAGAAGAGACAATAATCATGAGAGGTGACGTAATAATATGGAAAGAGGCAACCGTGGCCTACTCAAAATTACTATAAAGGAGTTCGTCTAGACAGACTAAGGAAACCCACCAAGAACCTCTCAGGATAGCCGATAATCTGATGAGATTCTAATCAACTAACAAAATATAAACCTCTAGCGTTAACGCTTTGCCATACTTAGATTTAAGCATAATATTATGCCAAACCGACGTTTTGGAGACACTGCGATATAGGTTCATGACATGGTATTTCGATACATGGCTAATTCGACATTTTATCTGCTTGCTGTGGGCGGAATACTTATAAGCAGATATAGCTTTTTATGTTTAAAACAAACTACGTCTAATCGACTTACGGAAGATGCAAAGACAAGAAACGGACATAAAGACAGTGCGTTTACGAGATGTTTTCGCGTACATACGTATAAACAAGGGGCATAATGTTCATGTTAACCGTGATAGCCTGGCTAACACGTTGAAAAACACAACAAAAAAACCTTGTCTTACTTTCAAGGTTTAATGGTACTTCATATATCGGAATACAGCAGAATCGAACAAATAAAATGCATCGTTAGCAAGCTCCAGCCAGACGCACGCAGTGAATGTAAGCACTGCAAAAATCAGTACGCACAAGTTGCCAGGAACAGGGGCACAAACACGTAAATAGAAATTATCAATGGGCGCGGAGCTCAGCTGGCTCGACATTCACATACAAGCACTCGCCGGTCGTGTGGTATATTTTAAAGTTCCGAAAGATTAGATCTTACAGGTATTATTAACCTTCTCATTGTCAATCCAAAATACGAACCGTTTATTCGTCGTCGCTCAAGTACAGCTACCGTGCCAAACTCCGAATATACTTTGTCCTCTTTTTCTTCAAATCATCCACGTACACGATCATATTACAGTGCATGTGTACTGAATTTTAGAATCCAACAAATTCCAAGAATACAGTCGAAAACATGGGGTTTCTCCCCACACCAAATTCGTCGCATGAAATGATGACAGCAATATCTGTCAACAAAATCTGTTTCCATAGCCAAGTCAGTCTAAAACATGACAATGAATATAGTTACAAGTGAGATATTTTGCTGCACAATTTTCGAGTCATTCTTCAGCGTGACGTGACGTACGAATTTCAATCGGTGCAACATTTACACGGATTTTATGATTTTATTCTCACCACAGTATGGGAAATCAAGACAACTGTATATACTGGTTGGGTGTCTTTAGAAGCCTTATATGGGACAGGCGTCTAAAACTTTGAGCGCGAAACCTTTCTCACCACACCTTTCAAATTCAGAGGGATCACCAAAATATCTTTCATCACCTCGTCTCCTACCATTCAGTCCTCAAAAAGATAGTTCTCTATTACATCTTCTCGCAACCACGTGACTCTTTGAAAACTCTTGTATCACCTCCTTTCCTCAGCCACCTGCTCGTCACCGATTACACGGAAGCTTCTTTCTAAACTCCGCTAGATGTTTTGTCACATTCCACTCGCCACCCACCATTTTCTCAAAAGAGGCCTCGGGCATCCAAAAAAATCCAACCAATAACATTCACAATGCAGAAGACTGCAATATTTTACATTACGCTGGACAACCTTCAACATTCGACGCGGCTTATCCCCGAAAATCGAAATCGCACATCAAAATTATGTATGAATTTCTTGTCTCCCGTCAATCTTTCCTTCCTTCATTTAATCACCTTAGTCAGAGAGGAAAAAGTGCATAAATTATTAAACTTCATGATTAATTTCTTAACGGTTTATTTAACGACGCCGTTGGTAGCCAACAATATATATACATATGAAAGGAAGAGGTCGTGACCTTGTTGAAGGTACTATCCCGAAATTTTCCTGGAGGGACTGAAGAAATACATGAGAATCCTCAACCAGCATAGACGACATTGCAACCCGGTACCTCCGACTATGAAACGTTAGTGCTAACCACTCGATCGCGAAGTTTCGTGACTCCTCGTTGTATAACTTTCTCCATCCTCCGAGTTAGTTCCTCTTTCTTAGGACCAAACATACTCTTCAGCACTCCTTTCACAAAACACCCTGAGCCGAAATAAACTATCACAACGCAAGTTGCATATTTTTTTTAAACATTCCCTCTCGAAGCGTAGCACCACGGCTTAAGGGCCTTGCTCTCTGCAGCGATAGCTGTACTGTCAGATTAAAGACGAAGAGCATCTGGCATGTGTCTTCGTGCCTATATTTAGAATCCTCGAACTCTGACGTCGCTTGCGCCCATTTTTGTACATGCGGAAATCACGCTGGACTTCAAATTTTCATTATGCGAGATACCTATCCGGCAATGAAGCGTTCTGGAGATACGTGTTTATATACAGCAGCATACGAACGTCCTTACGCACGCGGATACGTTCGAAACATTTCAGGTTGTCACGGCGAGAATGAATATGACTGTCGTCTGGGATATTGCGCCGTGGAGTCTGGTAGGAATCGAGACATTTCAGAGCTGCTTACTGCTTCCATCATCATGACGACCGCGATGGTGATGGGAGCAGTTACAACCTCTGAAACGTCGGTCATGATGCCTGCATCTATTTATATATAACGGAGAGACAAAAAATTTCCACACACACATGCTACTCACGACTTAATGAACGAAATGTGCCACCTGTATGAATGTAACAGAACTGTTTCTTCCTGAAGCTCACACATGCTACTCACGACTTAATGAACAAAATGTGCCATCTGTATGAATGTAGCAGAACTGTTTCTTCCTGAAGCCGATGTAACTTTTCTCTGGGCACGTAGTGCACGAGGCGTTTGAAATTAACGCACTGTGGAGATATTGCAATTGCAGTATAAAAACACGGGTGTAGAGGGGCACAGAGGTAACATCCACCTTGGCAATAGATAGTGAAACATCACGCTTCGGCCGGCAGCAACTGGGGAAACCACTGCCACTCCCTCGAAAGGAAGCTGAGTGGACCCCAGAGCTGTTCTGGACGCGCTGACAAAGAGAAAACAAAAGACAACGATTCCCCCAGGAATCAAACGCCGGTGGCACAGTCCGTATCCTGTCAATTTAACGAATCATCTACGTCTATGTGATTCTAAAATTGCACCACACGGAGCACAGTTTCAAAATAATGTTATACCTTATGCTAAGGTAGTACAAAAAATGTGCAAGATTTTATGTCCATGTTGGAAATATGGCCAAATCTTACTGACCACTCTGTTATAAACCACATTCCATATACAGCATTAAGAAAAAGCGACGAAGTTCTTGTTACGGTATAAATCTTATACGTACATCAAGGATCTAAAATTGTAATTATCAACATCAGTAGTACTGGAAGTTTGAGTGACAGCTTCAACATGGACGATATCCCAGAACGTTTCCTCTGCAAAAATCAACTCAAATCTTGACATACCCTCCACAATGCAGGCCACCTTGAAGCAACGATCTCTTGGGCAGTACGCTAGATACACACACGTACTTGGTTTTGAAAGACGAAGAACGGCCGAGGAACGAAACATTATAAAATATGAACAATGGACTTTCACTTACAAATTTTACAAACGTTGTGTTCTCTCTGCCCAACATTAGCTCGGACTGGCACTAGTGTCCCTCCGCGTCACACCAAAATAGTTCTCCCCACCTCCAAGTCTTAATGCTATACACTCGGCCATTTTCACATCACGCTAAAATATCTTTATCCTCCCTTCATCAGAACCACCTGAATTAATATTTCAACATAATTACATTTTATGTAGATCTATAGGAACTGGTAACAGGATTTAGTTCGGATAAAGTAGTCTGTTCGCTGCATTCGTCACACACACAAACAACATATATAGCAACAGCTGTGCTACTGCCTCTGAATCAGGGAGGCCACACGTGAAAATAGCCAAGCAGATGACGTCCCTCGCGGGATTATGAACCAGAGCAGTTCCATCTTACGGTTTGCAATCAGATCCAAGTGAACAGTGATACCTGAGGTAAATTGTAAAAACGTCCCTGTAATGCACCCGGAAGACCAATATAAATACGATGACATTTCAGGTCCTCACGACGGTGAGTACAACGCTGAAACGTCGGCAAACGTCTGCCAGACTAAACGGCGCAGTGTCACATATGACAGCCATCTTCAACATCATCTTCACCGCCTTGAAATCTCAAATCTCATAATCGACATTTGTAAGTAAATTATATTCCCTCTTTGTTCTTCAGTTTGAGAGTGCACAACGACAGACTGGCCTTTCTAATAAGTTAGCTTTCATGATGGCTGAAGTCGCGTGCTGTGGCATTTGGTACGACGGATTTCAATGCGCCGTGCGTATTCGACAACTTCTCTGGCACGTTAGTTTGGCGGGTGAGTCCAACATCCAGGCGCTTTTAAGCGACAACGAAAATAAGGAATTACATTTCATGCTGCACATATCTCTGTGCTCTGACGAAGTGTTTCTGAGAAATAAATATGAAACGTTCGTAACACGATACGATGTGATATGAGGCCAACAGATGAATCGGAGCCCAAATTAATTTTAAATTATTCCTAGTTACTTAACCAACAATGTCAGGTTCGTGTTTCTGGAAGCAGAAGTTTGCAGCCCCCCATGTGTATTACAGCTACGCTGACGCTTTAGAGTATTTAAAACTCCATACCCTGCGTAAGCGGTGAGACCATCACACGAAAGCGCAAATAAACACCTGGAGTAATGACGAAATGGAAGAAAGAACAAATCAAAATGTACAAATTCCTGGTAGGATACTATCAGGACACCCGGCTAATACACACCCACATCTTTACAGCACGCTAGCACAAAAACTAACAATGCATTTCATTTATAATCTTTTGGAGTGAAATAAACTAACCAACATGCGTTATGGCACTTCACAGGCAACAGTGAGTAGGTTGTTACAAGCTCTGGGGTTCTCATGTGGCGAAAACATCGATGGTCGTCGCCATGAGGGATTTAGGTGAGTACTAACATTTTGAAGGTAAGTGCTGCCTCCATCTTCAGGGCTGGAGATGGAAGCAGTATGTTCATCCACCATATTGATACCGACCCACAAGCCCAAATGATATCACGACCCAAGGGCGACCTTCCAGCAGTAGGCTATTACGCTTATCAAACGGAACCCAGTAAAATTATTATTAAGCAACATCTGAGGTTGTCCCGGCGACGAATCTGAAGAGGGCTTCTTCTGGGATGTTACATCGTGCAATCTAGTAGAAGTTTATCGACGTTTCATAGTTTCCTGCTAACTACATCATCAGGATGGTGAGCAGTTGAAATGTCAGGAAGCTTCTACCAGACTACACGCCGTAACACCGTAGAAGGCAGCCATATTTGTATTAATATTTCTTTTAACTAAACAGATAAACTACAAATTGCTTGTACTATCTTCTCACACAAGCAACGTAGTTACAATGAAGACAAGAGCGACGGAAAATGTCTTCGCCATTGGAGGTAATAGCCTAAAAGATCTGTAGTCTGTACAGACTGTAAAGAACTAGGCTCACAGTCCCTGCTTGACTGAACCACACGTTCCTTTAACCCCTACCCTCTTGTTATTGGTTTCGATTAAACCCACTGCGTAATTAGTTGGCACGGGGCACGTCTATAAAATAGGACAGTACACTACCTTTATCGGACGGCGATGGCATCGACGGATGATGAAGTCTTTTCTGCGCAGACGAGCCTTGTTTGGTATATTGCAACTTCCGTTGTACTTTGAAGAAAGCGCAGGAACCATCAGCTAACACAGCCACTCTTGCTGTTTCATCGTTTGCTACTTGCGACAGCTGTGACTTTACGGCCAACGACGAAGAAACGATCTTAGAATTTGTGGTACCACATTTTGATGACTGCGTTGTTAGTACGCCAGCTGGAGCGGATGAAGATCTTGACAATTCGACTGCATTGTTCCTTACAGGACGGTAAGTACGCGTTTTACTAAAACTTGTATATTCCGGTGGAGGGTCGATAGGCGAGCTCTCTGTTAAACCCATTTTGGGTGTTTTCAACACATACACTCTCACTGAACCATCATGCACTTAAAAAATAAAGTTTGCGCCTTGAAGTGTTTAAAATAAGTGAGATCACAGTTTGTAAGCACCACATTTTATGCTTATTAGAAGAACAGATTCTGAACACAAAACACTATTCAATAAAAGCAATCTTCTCAAACATCGAAGCACGTAAGGCGTTGAAAACTTAAAGGCACTTTCTGGGTGTCTGAATCACGGAAGCAGTAGTGGCTGCGACTGAAGATTGATTATGAAGGTAGCTAGCTGCTAATGGTGGAGGCAATTAATAAGGCGCTAGTGCTGGAGGTTTACAACTATACAGACTGTGGCAACAACAGAGACTGGCAACAAAATTTATTTCACCTTTTACACTGACCTACAGGTTACATGCCACTGAAACCAGTAAGAAATGCTGTGGGCGCCTGCTACATTCAATCTCACTATAATGACAGATCCCAATTACTTATGAAAGGAAGGCAATAATACAGAACCAGAACTTGGTAACGGGACGGAAAGGGGAGGGAATCTATCGGCTGTTGTGATTGGCTTACTTAAATTTGTAGTCATACCACGAAGAAGGCCATAATTAACCATCTAACCCTGTGTCACCTGGTCTGTCTTGAAATGTGGTATCTACTCAGCCGGTTAATAAATTTCATCATGTATTCACAAAATCCCGACACTGTACCATATCTATTTTTCTAAGACCCATATTAATACAATTCTCCCAACAAAAAAATCGTCTCCGATGTGGCTTCTGATCTCGAGTTTCTCCCATTAAATAACAGGTACACACTTCTCATCTTCCTCGTTCGTGCTACATCACGATTTTTCAAGTAATCACCCTAATAATATTTGGTAAAAAGCACACATTATGAAGCTCCTTATTATGCAATACACTCCATCCTCCAGTTACGTAATTACTATTTTCAGGTTCAAATATTCTCTTCAACACTGCTGTCAAACACTCTCGACAAACGTTCTTCCACCTCGGAGTAAGACCATGCAAAATTACAGTTTTGTATATATCAGCTTTAGGTTTTAAAACAGGGCATGGAGGTGAACCAGCTCTGAAGTGAATTGTTGCATCATATCCCAAATTTAATCTACTGTAATTGTACAATGAATATAATTCTGGTTTGTTGCTGTTATTTTCAAGCAGAAGAATTTCACGACATTTCAAATGATTTCTATTACCTATCCTTAACCAATTCGCCCTGCATCCCTATGCTTTCCTAATAAGCGCTAACTTTATTAGTTATAATAAAGTTGTCTGTGTTATGACTTTCAGCGAACCTTCTTTATTTCGCAAGGAAGGTTAGTTAAGTCCGTTTGTCGATTTATCAATCGCATAGACTGGCCGAATTTCCCTCCCAGGCCGTTCTGCAGAGGAAGTGCCCAAGACGACGAGACAGTAAATTTAGTTTGCTTTCAGCCTTTTCATTTTCCGGGTTCAATGTATTTTAGTTCAGTTTCTAGCCGACGTTTGCATTATTTAACTCACATCTTCCTCTCCGTTTTATGATCAGAGTGTACTGCGCATTTCTGAAAACCGTAAATCTTTTTCGTTTTTGATTAAAATTTGCATTGGAGATCATTATTAATTTAGAGATAAAATAAAAATCTGGGTATTAAAGTGTACTTCCTGCATACAAGTTTACAGCATTACTGCAATGTACATGATAAAGGCCAGTGGTTGCCCTGCGTGTGAGTTTTTAAAGACTTTGGCTAATGACTAAATGGCTAGGTCGTACATCAACGCGTTCTGTTGAATAAACAGTTTAGTTTCTGGCCAGACGACTATTATCCTTGGTTGACACACACGAACCTATTCGTTATATAACCTCTGTACTTGACAACTTTATTACTCCTAAGTTACCACATCTTATTTCTATAAAACTATTTAAAATCCTGAACTTCATTTATCATTATGAAATAAACTGCCTTGACTGTAGCCATGATAACTGGAGGCGAAATGTTAGTGTGAAGCTCAACAGTAATTTCATTACAGAAATTGTTTTATCTGAACGACTGTATTTCGCGTGACGACAATCCTTCACTTGTACTAAACAACAACGAAGTGTCTTTCTTGCATTCATGTCATTACGCGTTACACAAGCAGATATAATATCTCTCATTCCTTTTAGACGAAGCGAACACAACCCCTGAGTAAAAGAATTGACTGGAAACATGTATTTATGGGTAAACGAACACAACCCCTGAGTAAAAGAATTGCACTGGAAACATGTATTTAGGGGTATGTGACACAGTACACAACTGGTTATGTTTGTATCGCTCATAAACACTTCGCAGAAATTAACCTCTCTCATAGTGACAAAGGACTTCTGAACGACGTTTTAGAGTACATTCGATTCAGGATTTCATCACTCAAAAAAGAAACAGCTTACAGCTAAAGGGACTCGGTAGACATCCGACAAAGACGACAGAACCTCGAGCAGATACTACAGCTCTGAGTGAGACAGACTGACACAGGAAGTAAAGAATGGGAAAAAATATCAGAAGAAAAACAGACAGAAATAAAGAATAAGGAAAGAAAACAGGGTTAAAACCTATGAATATCCAGGCCCTGAGATACGTACAACAGTAGATGATTACCACATTATTTGACTTGGAATTTGGCAAACAATTATATAATAATGCGCGAAACATCACTTTAAAACAAACGAGATTTAAGGTGAAGATTTCTGTCTTCTGGGTTGTTGCGCTGTGTAGTCTGGTCGATGTTAACCAACGCTTCAGAGGTCATACTGCCTCCGTCATCAGGGCGATGATTTAAGGTTTTAACGGTGGTGAAAATATGAACTGCTGCCTGGTTGTTTCTAACGTTTCGATGAAGTAACTTTTCACCTCCATCCATCTACATAACCCTGAAGAAGGAAGTGACAGGTTCTTCTGTAACAATGATAACTACCAAGAAGAGTGCACGGTGTCATAACCCGGAAGACCACGCTCCACTTAAACAGTATTTTAGGTTAAAAAAGACATTTGAGAACTACTGTGAGCCCAAACATCAAGCATTAAAAAAGACATTTGAGAACTACTGTGAGTCCAAACATCAAGAATAATGTCGAAGTCGCGGCCTTGCGTATTTGAAATGTACCAAAAATTATAACTAATAACAGACAATCAATGGTATAAAGTGAGGAATACATGGGCTGAAAAGTATGTAAACCAACGTGGCACATTCCTCATGCGTACAATATGAACTAAGGAGTCTTTTCGTTCGCTTTCCCATGCCTCGTTATAAGGGACGTTGTCCGTGAACGTAATGCGACACAGTTTTATCAAACTGGAAGTAGTTATTAAAAAGGTAACACAGTAGCAGTGTTCAGTTTCAGCTAATAAAAGCAAACATTCTATCTGGAGATCCATAAGGTTTTTACGTTGTGCAGAGTTTTCGTACACGATAAATCATTTTTCTGATAATTGATAAACATTTAATTTGCATAAGTGGCTAATATATGAGTACTTGCAGAGAGCACTGCATTGCTCACTGTTCCAAATAACATGGACGATTAATTCTATCCTCCGAGACAAGAGTTAGATCAGAAACACAACTATAAATATCTGAACAGGATATCATATTTACCATTCATTAACGTTTCAATGCGAAACTACATGTTACATACACTTCTACAGGCACTACAAACACGATGCAGCGGGTTCCTTGAGCAGTCGCTGCTCAGCTAGTCAAGAATTCCTAACTTCTGATGGCTAATTAAGTCTATCGTATTCGAAAGATCACAATTCTATCCCATCACCAGTCAAATCCAATTAACATCTTTGCAACCTGTCCCTCTAACGTTTATTCTAACATTATCGTATCACACGTCTTCGAATTGCGATTAACATTTGAAGCTTTCCAACCAAAGCCTAAATCTCTGTTCGTTCGTCAGAGTGAAAGAATAAGTTCGTACCTATTTATGTAAGTTTACGGAGAAAAATACAACTGTCGATTATGACCCCGTGGGTTGTGATGCTATATAGCCTTTTAGGTGGTTATAAACGTTTTACAGTAACGTTGACTTCAACCCTACTCTAAAGATGGAACATCTCAGAAAACAGTACTCGTTGTTTAAAGACGCATTATTTTAATTTTATGCAATTTAAAATTTATAGCTGCTGAACTAGTCAATCGTATGCAATTTAAAATTTATAGCTGCTGAGCTAGTCAATCGACTCAGTTCCAAAGGGTTTTGACGACGGTATACTCAGTTCTAAAGGGTTTTGACGACGGTGTATTTAAAGAAAATACGATGGAAAAAGTCCTGACAATGAAAAATTTTAAGTGTAGCCAATCGACGTTTAATTAAAAACTTGGATTAGAGGGAGGGTTTAATATAGTCTTGACCGCCATGAATCTCACGTGGTTAAGAGAAAAACCGACTAGGCCCCGCCAGTCTGGCGCTATGGACCAGAATCACGGGAATTCAGTCCAAAAGTCGGAAATAGTAAATCGTGTCCCTCTCATGTGCCGTACTGCGATGACTTCACGTAGAAACGATGTGCTCTTAATAATTTATAACACTGAACTTGGTACGATTGTTGAGATCATTAGATAATTAATTACAAGCCATGACCACCGAATTTATAATGATTTTGGATTAGATAATCAGGTTAGAAGTGTAGGCACAGGGCATAGTGAGAGATGACGTAAAGTTAGGATAAAGTAACCAAGCAGTATTTTAAATATTACTGTACCGTTTATCTTGTTCCATATGTAGTGTGTATCATGAGTCAGTTACGTAAGATAGCAACTCTGTCTTGACGAGCCCTGCCCGGCCCGGCCCCAGATTCCGGAGAAGGTTACACAGACATAGGTTGGGCCGAATACAAGTTGAACATGCCCGGGCTAGTACAGAATGTCTAGCAAAGTTTGGACAAGATGGTGGCAGCGAAATTCTACTAAACTCGACCACGGCGTTATTGCAGGGTGTCCAATGGTCAGGATTTTGGCAGGGCCGTTGTCGACATATATCATACATTAATAAAAAAAAGAACTGAGGTTTTAAAAATGAAATAACACAGTGAACAATTTCACGAATTTCTTTTTCAGAGGCCTGATTTGTATCTGCGCTCAACAAGAATGGAAAAAGATCTATCTACATATTTCCAATCTTCAACAACAAGAATGGAAAAAGATCTATCTACTTATTTCCAATCTTTATTAATTCCGGATGTTCGTTTACTGCCGATAAAGACATGCTGTGATGCAGTTAATTAACAGCCACTAACTCACAAATGTGAATGATGACAAAGCTAATCAAGACCACCATACAGACATTACTTTTCTTTGCATTCCGTTGAATAAATATATCAAAATGCTCGACTATTACAGATCACAACCAGTACGTGAGGCCAGTCTTGAAACCGGTCACGCAGGATAGTGACTTGGAGGGGGAAGATACAGCCATGCAGATTAGGGTGCGGGTGACATTTCCCTATGCGACGCTGTTATAGCCCATCTCTGGCCGATTTCAACACTCGCCTCATGTACTGTACCTATTAGTGTTACGGTATACTTTCACAGATCAATTTTATAAAATAGGAAATAGCTTCACGTAAAGTGTAAACGGATCGATATGGGCCACAAAAAAATCGACCGACAACTTCAAGTGTAAAGCTCCAATAACAAATTTTGTCAAAACATTCGAACCGACGCAACTTCCCATCAAACATTCTTTCTGCACACTTCGCGCAAAGATTGCATCACGCAAACAGATAATGCGGATTTTCTGAAAGCCTAATCTAGTGACCGAGATTAAATATTAGCGGCACAAATATAACGCAATGACCATTTGCCTCAAAACAAAATACATGGCAACCAGCAGTTTTCTGCAGGCACATACAGCGGACAGAGAAACAAACATGTAATCTACTCGTGTATGTGTGTGACGCTAAAAGAACCATAAAGCCGATAAGCAGTGGATAAAGCATGTAATGCCTCGCTCCAAATATTTGTTTTACAAAACCTCCTACGTCAGTTCGCTATTGTTACCGGTTCACTGCAAGCATTCAGATCAAATTTTATATTGAAATCGTACAATAAAATAATAATTTTACCCGTATCGGAATACTTAACCAAATATCTGGTAATAAAACGCGAAGCTTCAAGACGAATCTACGCTTGTACTTTGTATCACGAGAAAACGTTGACAGTTTGTCAGCCTTCATGTAAAATAGGGCTTATACAGTGGACAGACATGGTTCAAAATTAAATATGTACAAATTTCGTGTCGACCTCCGATACAAATTTTATCAATTCTGCTTGTGAGATGAAAGATGTCGACGAACGTATAAGTAACATCTCTGCACTATGGGCCCATTTTACGCTCTGAGTCCCCAGAATGGAGAAAAAGTACTGAGAATTCCTCACAGGAAAAGGAAAGTGTGCTAAAAATACGCGTCAGCCTACCCCGTATCACGAAGAGAGGAAATACGTGAGGACACTCTTATATAAAACGCAACCTTAACTCATACACATGAATCCCTTCACGCACAAAAGACTAAATAATGGCAATACTGAATTCTTGCAGACGTATCCTGTTGTTGCAGCTGATGAGCTGCCTGAAATTGGCACGGACGGAATTTTAGCTGTTTTGTCGCTCGATGAATATCCGTCACAAATACACCTGCGTCCAAATTTTGTTACAAATCGGAGCACGGTCTAACTCGGTACTTCCTTGCAAGGACGCGCATTGCTAAACGCTTCACGAACAGCTTGACTTCAGTGTAACGGAGGACGCTGATACACGCTTTAGATGTAATTCGTGCACCGTAGTACGTAAATGTTGTTGGGTTTGGTTTTAAATGGTATACTCTAATTAGCAACAGGATATGTGCATATAAAGGGTTTTAATAAAGCGAAATCAACATCATTTTAAAAATTCCATCCTCGAATTTTCATATGTCAAATGTGGACAACATCATTTACAATTCAGTGCGTCAAGCCTTGGTACGACGTCAATCATTTGTCTTCGCATTTGTTGCGTGTTATACAAGTTGGTAGAAGTAAAGATGTCCTTGTGTTTAATTAAGCACCGTGTTATGAAGACGTATATAGTTATGAAACTTAGTAGCAAGCGAATACAATTCATTCATCAGTATTTCCACACACTGAGGCACTTCTAGGGGTCATTTTTCGGTTAGTTTAAAAGCAAGATTTGTTAAGTCACCTTGTCTTATACCCATACGCCACAGCAAATAAAGGCAATATATTTACTGTTTTACCAAAGCTCGAGGTCAATCGCTGTGCCCACAAGAGTCCCCCAACAGCTCAGCTCGACTGTTGGCCACATAAATTCAGTTCACATCTTAACAAATTACTTCTCTAACGTATATTTTAATGCAATCCTACCATCTAGACCTAAGCACTATATAACTCGCCAGGTGTTCTAGGTGTAACGGAAACATTTTTAGGGTAATTAAAGCTCTTCACTAAGCCACAAATCCGTAGCAGAGTCATATACATTATGGCAACAGGTAACATTCGTAGTTCTCCATGGTCTGGCTGTGAGTGCAGATAAAACTGGCCAGAAAATCAAGGGCAAACGCTCCGAGAGTGAAAGAGATGTTCTGTCATAGCTCAAACGGCGAGATACTGACTTACCACCGCCAAAGAACTGGGTGCTGGGGAATGCGTATTTATAATGGCTACTAGAAGGAACGATATTAAATTTCACGGTTCATGTAGCTGCGAATAGCAAATTATGAGCAGGTTAAGAATCAGAAGGAGGCGGTCATATCCTATGCGACTTTATTCAGGGACCACTAAAATGACCCTCAATCCAGAATAAGTCAGTGTTGACACTTAAAAAGTACCGAACTGAAGTATAAAGATCATATGCAACCAACTTGACCTAACAGAAACACTGACCACATACTGAAGGGCAAAAATATAGAAACAAGTCGGTGGGGCACTGAGATAAACCCATTTTAATCCCATACCGTACATTTACTTTTAATGTATTTAATAACTGTGTGACTTAATAACATGGCACAGAATATACGTGTATGTTACTTCACACTCAACTTTGCAAGTATTCAATCATTGTAGCTGAAACAGTTCTGATGGAAACCTCCCAACATATTTCCCACTTAAATATAATCCGAAGTTGCATGCTACCCCAAATTTGGAACACTTCCAACTTCTCTGAATGTAACAACAGAATGACTTCCATCTATCTCCAGATAAGTGAAGAGTAAAATCTACAGCACTAAATACTGAAACACAAGATTTTAACCTTCACAACTCTCTACATGCTTCCTGGAACCCATCTGATGGATAAAGAAAACACAAGATTTTAACCTTCACAACTCTCCACATGCTTCCTGCAGCTCATCTGATGGATAAAGAACGCATTTTAAAACTTCCTTAAAAGGAAAATGAGGCAGTCTGGGACCCAAATTTAAAACCAGGCAATTAATTTTGGTTTACAGTTTGTAATGACAACAGTATAACATTACAAGGAAAAATTAGGCATCTGGTCACACTAGTGTTGAACAAAACAATCTTGAAATCCATCATTAACATTATCGTTGACTTTCACTCCCAGAACGGAAATTTTTTAAACAGTTAAGCACAGTAAACATAGCATTAACCAGTAAAATTGTTTTAGCCCTGGCTATTTTTAAAACTTTAAAAAATGTTAAACTGTTGACAAGCCACGTCAAACTGTGACAGTTACCCAACGCTTTGACAAACACTGCCGTTGCCACCTTCAGGGTGAACATTGTCGTCATTTACTACCAAAAGCCTGCCCTATGAGGATTAAAAGATGCTCAACCAACACATATTCACCCTGACGATGGCAACTGCTAAATTTACCGAAATGTTGAAAGGTTCATCCCCGACAGCCATTAAAATTTTCCAGTTCCACACTTCCTCCAATGTATCAATCAGAGGCAACCTAAAAAATCTTTCCACACTACACATACCATTCTGAATCTTCAAACGTATTCAAGACAAACAGACAGACATATATTGGTGGAAGGTGTATTTATCTAATTATATCGGCAGCGAAAAACAAAACGTCACGGTTCTACAGGCCAGATTATTGCGTTTCGATTACTTGTAGGTGTCAACCATCATTCACAGAACTCGTAGAGCCCACTCAGCTCCTTAACCAATGAATATGGGGCAAGCTTTTCAGGGGGTTAAATGGCGGGAGGTGAAATTGGCAACTCACCTCCATCTAGAGCCAAGTTTCAGTACGTCTGACGCTTTGCCTCCACGCCCTTTATACGCCATCATGGCGTGGGTGGTCTGAACAGCGATTGCAAGGCAACGTGTTCAAACAACTAGTTACACAACCATAAGCAGGGAAGTCAAATTCGCAAAAAATTAACACTGATAATTAGATATGAAAATAAATGTGTAGTAGAAACTACTTCAAACTGCTAACACAGA
Source organism: Zootermopsis nevadensis (assembly GCF_000696155.1). The sequence goes on along the minus strand of NW_019059717.1, from coordinate 308,045 downwards.
AACTCAAGGACTCCGCACCACACCAACATAGTTGGGCTTTTTTTTTTCGTTACACGACGGCGAAACGCGAACCGAGTTATTTCTGCGTTCGCTCACACATACACGCCCGCACTGTCGACACCGAACATCTACCTGCTGACACACTCACTACTTTGGCCTCACTAACGCTCAAGCGGCTTCAGAATACACTAAAGTAACAGCCACAGGTGGATTTAATTTGTTTCCCCAACATCAATCATGCCCGTACTATACAAATGGCGCGATAAGAAGTATAAATATATGTGACAAGGTTGGCCAATATCCTAGTGCACCTACATAATCGCACAAACCTAATCTTTACTGCGACTGTGTCGATTATTTGCACCTATGCGACTTTAAATATACATGAAAGCGGCCGTGAACTATTTTAAGGCGTCATCTAGGCTCTTGCCTGGAGGGACTGAGATAAACAGCGGGTCTAAGAAATTAAATTCGAAAACGGGTCTCCAATGCTAACTACTACAGAGCAATGTTTTGTCAGTGGGGTTCTCCATTCTCGGATTAATCGATTATTGACGTATTTAACACTGGCTAAACTGCATAGGTTACATAACGTCTAATGGGAAATCAACTGCAAATGACAATTTGGAATAAAGCGACTGTTCCCTGCTTTCTGGCACTATTCTATAATTTGAATAAAAAGACTACGGAAACCAGAAAATGTCAGGTCTGTGATGTTGTGTAAACTCGTCAGTAGATACCAACTTTTCAGGGAAAAATAATGTCTTCATCTTCGGGGCGGAACTCAGACCTAAAGATGAAGACATTATGTTACTCTGAAACGTTGGTTCCTACTTACAAGTCCACATGACGTCATAATCTAGATCATCGTCATCATCTTCACACAGAGAACTTCTGTGAGGGCAGCCAGGGCCCGCGGCGAGATTCGCAACTGTGACATAAGGAAGTGGTAGCCATGGGGAAAGCGGCGTCCACTTTCAATTCTTGGACTACGACACTACAAATCGTCCATCAAAGTATGTATGTAAGACGTAGAAAGCCTAGTTCACAATGAGACAATACTTCAACAACTGTGACATAAGGAAGTGGTAGCCACGGGGAAAGCGGCGTCCACTTTCAATCCTTGGACTATGACACTACAAATCGTCCATCAATGTACGTATGTGAGATGTAGAAAGCCTAGTTCACAATGAGACGATACTTCACCATTCATCACAACTGCTCATCATTCACTGTCTCGATGACAACAAAACATAAGTACCACTGTCCATGTTTCGGTATTACTTCACTAATTCCCGGACTGAATGTTGTTCAGCAGTATGAAACGTTACTGAAGTTCCCACGCCAACCAATAAGATGTCAGCATTTTACTGCTATCTGCTCCTCTTGTGTTTGCGATCGCACAGAAATCATGAGCGAAGTATACACGTTCATGAGTAGACAACTTCATGAAAGCCAAAGATACATCAAATAAGAAATAAAACCCCATGTCATGCATTACAGGCCCTGGAACTAGATGGAGGATGACTGGGAAACTTCTGCCTCCAGTTGTTTTACCTTCCAGAAATAAATTCGGTAACTATTGTACAGGGGGCTAGGTGGGCTCAAGACATAGTCTGCTATAACTAACTCATTCACTCCACAGAGCAGGGACTGAAGAGTTTCGATACAACTTAGTAAGGATACCAATGGTAAGGTCAAGGTTTGCATTGGGTTTCTCTCAAATAATGCATGCAAGAGTAATTGTCTGATAGCAGTGCTTCATTCCGTCTTAAACTTTCTATTACAGCTGCTTAAATGAGGTCACATTATCAGGTAATGGCTGATAAAATATATAACAACCTCTTTAGCCTTTGGTGTATTCAGAATTCACAAAACTACCAAAAAGGTGATCTATTCTTAATGACACTGTTTCAACTACAAAAGTCACATAACATAAAATGAAAAAAAAAGTTTAATAAGCAGGGCGAGTAAATAAATTGAATGACCCATTTGAAAGTAGTCATAGAATGTGCCTGAAATTTCAAACATTCACTATAAAAAAAAACCCACCACCACCACATTTCATCCAAACTGCCAGTCAGTCTCCTTCCAAGTTCCAAACTGGTAACTCCCAAACACAAGCTGGATGTTGATCTAACTCCTCAGTGCTAAAAGGGGCCATTGCACAGACAAAGAACCATTAGAGATAAAGAAATCTTTGTCTGAATTAATGCTCTTAATCTACCTACCAACTAATAAAGTGACAAAGAACACAGGATTCATTTCATAGAGCTCACATTCATTCCTGTGATATTTTATGGTGACGTCTTACTGTACTGGTTTCTAAACAGTAGTTTGCAAACCCCCTTGAATAAACACACAATTTCAGGGGGTCAGTTAGAAAGTATGAGGGGGGGGGGGATAATGGCAGACATTCCTATGTCAATGAGCAAACGACATATTGCAAAAATAAATATACAATGAACTCCCTGGAAATATAAGTGCCTCCAATAAATTATCACTTTTATGAAAGTATTATTTATTGGAGGGAAATAAGAAACTTTTCAAAAGTATTTTACATATTTGTATATGGCAACACTGGTCAATAACTGAAGAAGTGTGCATGTGTACGTTCAGACATACCTGACATTCAGTATTTTGTTTTGCACATTATTACAAAAGTGGTAACAATTTATTCAAGGACCCTTGCAGTATAGATCTGTTTGCGATGGATTCTGGCACATAAGGACTTTAAATATCATGACCCAACTGTCCAAAAATGAACAGAAACCAACAAATTTTTTGTAAGATTTGAAGTTTTCACAGCAGTGAGTATGAAGATTTCTGTCTTCTGGTTCGTTGTTGAATATTCATCGCCCTGATGACGGAAGCAGTATGACCTCTGAAACGTTGGTAAATATCGACCAGACTACACAGAGCAACAACCTAGAAGACAGAAATCTTCATCGCCCTGATGATGGAGGCAGTATGACCTCTGAAACGTTGGTAAATATCGACCAGACTACACAGAGCAACAACCCAGAAGACATAAATCTTCAACAATTTTTTCTTTGTTCAGCCACTAGAAAAATTTATTTTGCAAACAACATTTTCATACTGCAGTCTGATTGAGTCATTCAAATTGAGCCGACTACATCCGGCTCTGAAGTTGTGATGGCGACACTTCAAAAGGGGTGCACATGTGTGTGGGAAGGCTAGGCCAGTTTAGGAGGGGGGCTGATTTGGGCTGACATCTTCTCGCCAGAACACGGACGCTCACTGAGGCTGTAGCCACGGATTCGGTCGGCAACTTTCTCTCCGGCTTGGCACCCCCTTCGAGGCGACCTTGGTTTGTATTTGTTTTCGCGTTGTGGTTGCCCGACCAGATAGGTAGATAGATGTTGGTGGATGGGGCAACCACCGTGTTTTTGGGTTATTCTTGGTCCCTCGGGGTGGTCATGGCCAGGGAGACAAATTGGAGTGTTGCCGAGAGTGAGCTGAGTCATAGGGCTTTTTGTTTTGTTCTTATATGTTTTATTTGTGAGTTTCTTTGTTTGTAATAGGGTAATCAATGACCCCGTGTAACGCGTATGTATTACAATTTGTCTTAAGAAAGTAAATGGTTTTGTTTCTAATTGTACATTGCTGTGTTTTGATTACACCCTTTTCAGGGACGTGGGCCAAGTGAACCAACGACATATAGAACTGAACACCTCCCCCTTTCAACTTTTGTTGAAAAGGGGAGAATGGATCAAAAGTAGAAGTGGCTAATAATCAATTAATCAATGCTACTCACATCTGCAGCGCAAGTAGCTGGTCTCATATAAGCACCAAAGTAGATCACCACACATGTCACACCATGTTGGATAGTTGCAGTGTGCCTGGGAGAAATCATGTCCTTTGCCTCCTTCCACTTCCTCCACCGGCAAAGGGATTACAAGAAAGAAAATTATTATACACTTTATAACTACCACAGTACTAATTATTAACACTACAACATGGTACAGTGATCCCTCGGTTTATAATTCCATGAAAGTAAAGTAAAGCTGTTCTGCTATATGCAATGTATGCACTTGGGGAGAGAGGAGGTATAGCTCATAAAGGGATTGTTAGAAAGAGGTAGTAAAATCCCCACTTAATGGTATCTGCACCTTGTTGTGGTGGTGGGGCTTGAGTACCTCAGTGACCCCAAGAGCTATGCTGGCGGTAGCATAGCTACTGGTAGGGCCTCCCTAGCCAGATTGGTCGAGGGGGAGAGGTCAGACTAAGACAAGTACCCTGGTCCTCCAGGTTGGGGGTTGGTCACAAGGCTAACAACCTTGCACCGTAAAAAGGAAGATGTTTTGAAACCTCAGTAAAAGCCTCAGACAAACAGACCTAACAGAGAACCGAATGGAAGAGGAGAACTGAGGAGGCCACAGACTGAATACGGACAGGAGAGCCATAGAAGAAGAAGAGGTAGTAAAATATTTTCTTTTTTGCAATTTGTCTTATGATCTAACTTTCTCAGACCCATGAAATCAGAAACAGTAACATTTTTTGGGAACAATGATTTTCTGAACATACATACAATTTGAATGTTGTTGCTATCGATAAGAACAGAATTATTACTGAGACAAACTAATTTAGAAATAGTAGTTAAAATTATTTTTCACAAATACACAGACAGAAAAATTAAGGCCAATGTTACCTCTTCATGTGTCCAAACAAAAGTTGAGGAATTTCTCAGCTTAGTTTCTTGAGTTTTTGGCCGCCTATCCATGAGAATGAAATCCATATTACAAACTCCTTGCTCTCCTTCAAGTTTCTGCAGAAGTGGTTTTGATGTAATCACTCCTGGCATATTTGTAAAAAACACATCACCAGGCATTGCCAGGTTACTGTGAATGTTCTTCCACAAAGCATCTGAAACCTGGAAATAATAAAACACACCAATCATTCAATGAATAATTCAGTAATTTGTACCTGATAACTTGAAAATATTTGCAATTAAAACTAAATAGAGAATAATTCAATTGTGGCCTACCTTAAGCAGTGAACAAAGAAACAAGGACTTGGGTACAGGCAACCTTTGGCAACAATTAACGTTGAAATTTGATACGTTACCTGGTTTATACACCAATATATTATTTCCTAATGCAGATAAAAGATAGCATAAGCGACCACTGAGCAACAAATGGATATAAAACTCCTAAAAAATGTGAACTTTGAACAAAGATTATGTTTTCGCCCTCTACTGTACGTTTGATGTACCTAAAGATGGCCATCTTCTGGGATGTTATACCACATACAGTGTAAGACTGTAATCTTGAGACTTGCGGGGTGAGGAAGTGGGGTGAACGAAGGAGGAGGAAAGATAGTGTCAGCCTTTAACACTTCAGACTTCATGCATTCCTTGCAAGTCTCAAGATTACAGTTGCGTACTATGGTCTGGTAGAAGTTTACACATGTTTCAAAGATGCCTACTACCTCCATCATCAGGGAAATTAATAAGATTATTCATGCCCTAATGATGCAGACAGTAAGCACCTCTGAAACATCAGTAAACTTCTACCAGACTACAGGGCATAACATCACAGAAGACAGCCATCTTCAAACAAAATGCCATGAGAACCTGAAATCTCACTCTGCTGTAGCTGACTATGAGTTACATGACCTGGGTTCAATTCCTGGCAGAAGCAGGACCTTTTCCACCACGATGTCCAGACAGACTTGATAGATACCATATTGGAAAGAGGTTTTTCCCTGACGATAGAGTATGAAACTGATTTTGCTCACCTTCAACCAACAGTGATGTCTATTTATTTATTTATTTGTGTTTTTTTTACAAAAGATTAAAGTATTCCCATTTTCCATTCTTCTCTCCCTTCTCTGGAGTATGAGTCCCAACTACACAAATTTTGCATGTGAAAATGTACTCAGGCCTAAATGTACAATGACAGTTAATGACTTAACACATGCTCAATTAAATTTTCACACACATTTTTAATTGCCAGTCACATATCATTACGGTATATATTCAAAAATACATGGAAATCAAGTTATCAATATTTAAAATAAAAGTCTGGCATGTAGGACAAGAGCTTCAGAGGAATCATAAATGTTGCCGAGAAATGGTTAGAAGAAAATTGTTTCATAAATTAAAACATTCTAATTAAACACATGATTAAGCAAAATAAGGTTCAATGAAACAAAATTAATGTTCATAAAAATTACTAGTGTACTCAGCTTTAACATATTATTACTGCTATACCTTGATATTTGAGAGTTGCACCAGTTCAATGTGTTCTACATCTGGGCTTGTTTTACTAGGGGCCTGCATCTGTTTCTGCGGTGACTGATTTAAGGGAGATGGTGTTCCAGGTTTACTAGGCTTGCGACGGAAGGGACTAAGGTTCAGTAAACCCCAGTTCTGCAGTAGTTCACCAATTCCCATATTCAGCCCAAATCGAGAATGACCGTCATCACTGGGAGTGGAAGAACTCTGAAACAAGAAAATCATATCCTCAATTTATAATTAGGGGCCCACAGTGTAAATTCAGCTAAAAATATTTTTACATTCACTGCAAGAGTTTGTAATTTTCGTATATCACAGAGGATTTAATACTGCCAGCACTGCAAACCACTGATTTAGCACAGAACTCCTTATAACTTAAAAAATTAAGGGAAAGATGGCATTTTGTTAAAAATGAGGTTGCTTGAAGGCTCGTGTACATTACCAAATATATATAATGTATGGTCCTTTTAGTGCCATGGGCTGATCAACGGGAAAATAGACCACACAGAGCTGTGCAGATGTGGTTTAGCATTGTACTGAGTTACTGAGTTCACAGCTGATTTCTTGGACTTGTGTGTATTTTATGGATTCACACAATTACAGCCATAGTAGCCAAAGTAATGCAGCACAAATGATGTGAGCACACCAAAAACGAGGTCAAAGTACATCTCTGATTTTACAACAACTATAACAAAACTATAGATTATACTGGCCAGTGTCTCTTAAATTACTGAGTGCAAAATATTAAAAAAAGTTTATCATCTACAGCATACTATCTTTCAACAAAGACAAAAAAAAATATTTTTTTAAGAAACTCAAACTTCTGTTTTACTGTCATCACAATATCCTTATGTTTTCAGCCATTTTACATAGGATCCATAAGTAATCAATGACACTTTCATCTAACTGACACAAAGTACAATGTAAGATAACTGACTTGTACAATTCGGAAAAGACCAAAATCATCTATTGCATCCCCTCTCTCCACAACCAGAATAACTGGAAAAATCATCCCTACCCCACTGCCGACAAAGACTGCAGTCAAGCACTGAAAAAAGGCATTGTTTGACAGTATCTTCTGTAGACTCCACCAAAACAAACATCTCCCTCCAAAAGCGGGAGAAGAAAGATGTCAAAAAAGGACAGGCACAGTTGTACACAGATAATCCAAACATGGATAATCATGAACATTCAGGTTATATAAAAAGCGGGAAATTTCTTGACCAGCTGAGTGTCTATTAGCTTTTCAAGAAGAAATCAGCACCGTGGGGTTATAGTTCGTTCTTCAACCACACTGGTTTTATGGTCATATCTTAGGATGAATGTAAATGATGAATACGAAAGATGTAAAAGTAGCCATAGCCTCTTTTAAGGTATGAGGTCATTACTTGCCTAGGACCAAGGAACACCATAAGGGCATCTGTCAGGATAACCAGACAGAACCAAACCTGAGCTCTCCCTAATACAAAACAGGATTAATTTGTAAAAACTCTTTTTTATACTTTGTCCACTGTCTAAATTACAAGTAGAAATAAAAACATACATTCAAAAGCTGAATCTTCTTCCATCCTCAGGTAAAGAGAAAATGACAGAAATCCTACCTCTTGAGCCCTCTCAGACCTGGGGACCCAACATGTAGGGTTTCTGTCTTTTCTTTTTTACCTGAAGGAAGAAGATCCAACTTCCAAAATATTTTATTTATGTAACTTGGATGATGGATAAAGTCCGAAAACCATGTCAATTCTAAAAGGTTCTGATGATGGTGTATTGCAATATGGATTACTGAGTTATTGGACTTTATTCAAAAACACACCATCAACATACACATTCAGACACCACAGAACAGGAGTGCTTGACCATACTGTTTCATATATTTCTGAAAATATACTCAAACGAAACATTACCTTCCCATTTTCTGAGAAGCTCTTTGACTCAGAAGCTGCACCTACTGCTCCATCCAGATTTGAAGAAGCAGCCATTATAGAAAATTAATCACATGTTTAATGAAGAAACAGGTACATCACTCGTTGTGCCAAACATCTGAAATTAACACAACACTCCAATGATACACAGTCTGTATTTGTTCTTCACAATCAAATCAAGATTTCATCAGATTTCTCAAACATGGTTCAATGAAGAAAGATATGTAAAACAGTACCTTTTGATCTGTAACATTCATTAAAACCTTCCACTTTTAATTTTGTGGGTATTTAGTAATATATCTATATACATGTGCATGTGCATGAGCTGGGATAGCTCAGTCAGTATAAAAGCCGGCCGGGGCGTGATGCTGACCACTCACCCCCATCTAGTGCCGAGGTCAAGGAAGGGAGGAGCTATACCTCCTCTCACCCCAAACGCCTACATGGCGTAGAGTGGGACAAACTTTACTTTTTTTTTACATGTGCATGTGCAAATGAGTGTGCAGACATGCACTGAGTTTTTCTATTTGTCTCATATATAAAATTTTGTCAAACCCAACCACAACTTCAGGAGCTGAAACATGCAACAAACACTGTATCCACATGAAATATATTAATAGTTACTGGTTATTAATGAAACATGCAACAAACACTGTATCCACATAAAATGTATTAATAGTTACTGGTTATTAATAAGTTACGCTAATGGATCTTGAGGATTCCATGAGCAGTACATTATTTCCTGTAAATCTATTGATATCAACTCCTTTGAATCTCAAGTACAATATCACAATCTCTGGAAATCTAAAAATTACAAACCTGTAACATGTGAAGATATTCGTGACTTGTGATGGCTTCAGTGTGTTTACTGATTGTAAGCACCTTTTAGTTGTCAATTTCATTTTGTTTACCTAATTTTGATATCTATGACCACAATCTTGAACAGAGAAGGGAAGAAAGGAAGCCCTAAAAAGACATAATATAGTTATTTCAGAACACATAAAAGTTTCTACACTTCAAAAATTTACCTGTCTGGTCCAATAATTTAAATTAATATAAATAACGCATTTTCATAATGCAACCAGTCATAATAGGATAGGTGAGGTCTCCACAAGTAGTAGCTTCACAATATCAATATCAATTCTGAAATAACTGTATACTGAAAAATATTTCAAATAAAGAGTTGATTAACAACATTCTAACTTAAGAACCATAAATCAATGTTACCTTAACCTATTCAAAATGTATGTAAGCAGTAATATAAGCTACACTACAAACATTAAGAAGTATAAATATTGCAATAACAAGTGTACATGCAACACAAGACTTTGGGTACAAGTTCGTTATAGATAAATACAAGCAACAGAAAAATTGCAAAAACAAAAACAAACTGAACATATGACCACCAAAGAAACCAGAAAACATAAGATAACATCAACAGAGATATAAGTCTCATTCTTGAATTATTCTTACTTTGCTTGCAATGTATCTCCACACAGTACAACATACTAATATTATCTACAACGAAATACCTTGTTCATTATCATAAACTGCTGAGGCATATCGATGTCAAATAGATCTGACCGTAACTATGTTCCTGTTCTGAAAAATCAGAAGATTAAAGTACCCCAAATTCTTAAACCCACTACGAACCGAAATTCAACAGTTAAAACTAGTTTATACAGATCCAATGCCTTCTTCGCGAACATCAATTCAAAAACTATTTCCCAACAAATCACACTTTGTGAATGACACAAATTCCGTGACAACTATATGCAGTTGAACTGTCACTCACAATATCCAGGTGATGTGAAGTCACGGATTATTTTAGCGTATTTCCCTTCTTCACGCCCAAAATTTCCCATTCAGAAGCGGGCGTGATTGAATTTAATTTCATTTAGCGGAACTGAAAAATAAATTATTTGTAATTTCTTTTGTCCTACCATGGACAGCCTGACTTAAATTCGAAACGGCTACCTGCTGACGAACCGATACACGAGAACATTTTCTGTATGGAATGAGAACGTATGTGTAATCGGTTTATTCATTTTTAAAATGTAAATGTCTTTCTATTACTATTAAGCACAATAAACTACAGTTTCCCCCAGACAAACTAAATATTTATACTAATACTATGAAGAGTCTGGTCTAGTCGCATATATGGAAATAATGAGTTTGCTCACCATACTAATTCTGGCAAATAACAGGTTTATTCTGACAAATAAAGTAACCTTCATAGATTGGCCACCTTAGAAATAAACTTACCTTCTGACATCACTACAAAAAGTCTGTCTGTAACGAAAACTTAGGTGAATATCATGCACCAAGTTCCTGAAATTTATTTCCAAATTACTAGGGGAAGGGTAAACCCACATTGCACCTATCAGCATCCGTCACGATATTACAAAGGATGAGGAGTAAGAAATTATGAGTTCGAAGCGGTGATTTTTGGCAAAACGTTCGTACAAAAGTTCAAGAATTTCCATCATAATATTGTGTTGTTCTGAATTGCCATATGGTTTGAACAACTAAACAATGTATATGTATGATTCTTCAACTAAATAATGTATGTTTGCAATTTTAACACAGAAGGCCTAAATCCATACAACTTTTATCTCTCTATCTCTCTCTCTTACACTTTGATAATGTGCATGTCTACATACATTAATTTTCTCCTCAGAAGCACAAAATTGGTGCCCTCTCTGTGAACTACTGGTCTTCATGTTGCCATTTGCATGTCAATAAAAGCAGAGTTGAAAGCTTGTAATTTATTTCTGTATTAACAGTTGTCAGTAAATGATGATCCTGCAGAAAGATGAGAGATATAATGAACAAAATATTAACTTAGTAGATTAGACAGGAATAAATAAGGATACACACAGAAATATTACATTATCTTTTTTACCAGCTTCATGAAAATACTTCTTGATACAAATAAGTGTTTTAGACAGTATTAATTACTCAGACACTACTAATACACACCTCAAGACAAATTCAAATCAGAACAAAATCGGTCAGAGTCCACGTTACGTCAATTTGCAGCGTAACTGCTGCAAAGGGGCACCTGGTGCAGACAGGCATGCACAAAATCAACAGAATGTAAAGGTGTTAGCGATTAATGAAATTATCAGAATTTATTAGAATCATGTGGTGCCATACAGTTAATTCTTTCCATAGGTGATGACACTTTCTCTCCATCATCATCGACTTCATTCCCTTATCGAGGTACCATGGACGATGATGTATGGTTTCCATGTTCTACTGACGACAGGCCAACAAGCATCCTAGTACCATCACTCAAGAGGCTACTCTTTAAAGTATGTTGTATGGACAGATAAGAGTTAAGCACATGTGTTTTTTCATTCACATGAACCACTGATTAGTTTCTACCAGCTTGCCTTTTTGGAGTGGTAACTAACCCAACAGACTCAGGTATATCTGTCTCATCATCTCTTATTTCATCTCCTCCAGACTTGTTTTGGACACCGTGAACTTCCACTCTATACACAGCACATATGTGGTCATATCCAGATTTAATTGTGAAACGCAAGTGGCGTGCAATAAACTTTGCTTCATGCAATGACTCAACTTGGTGGCAATGGTCTGTGACATCAAGCTCTGTTAAAAAATAAAGCATTATTTTATTAACTGACTACAGCTGATGAGGACTCATTAAATATATTTTTAAATTGTAACCTAAGAGATAAACTACAAAAGGTAGCCAACTGCTTTAGGAACTACTACTTCCACTCTCTGGCATTATAATCAGTGACATATAATATACCACAGAGACAAAAGGTAGCCAACTGCTTTAGGAACCACTACTTCCACTCTCTGGCATTACAATCAGTGACATATAATATACCACAGACAGACTTCTGTTCTCACACTTTTCACAGTGCCAATCTTGGACAAAAGGTGTAGGATGCAGACAACTAATTCTCCTACAAGTGGAGGAGACAAAACTTTTCCTGAACATCAATAAAATACATATTTGCAACATAGTCACTTGGAGGCAGTAAACAAGGTTTTAAAACAAGTGAGTTTAGTTCAGTTGATTCTCCCCAAAATAAACAACAGAACTGGAGTCCTGACCCAGCAATCATCTTCATTTTTTCAAACATCCATCAGACCATGAACATTATATAAAGTGAATTCATAACAAAAATAAAAAGTGATTAAGCACTGTCTGTAAAGATAATTGAAATAGTTTTCCTTAAAGGCATAAAAGCTTTAACTGCTTGAAATACTGTTGTGGAATTTCGTAGAATTTTACTTGCCTGTCTCACAAACATACTCAAATCGTTGTGGACTTTCAGCAGAACTTTTTTCCAGAGAGATTAATCGCACTGAAAAATAAAAACAATTACATAAATTAAATTTCTTACCATGACATAACTACACATTTTTAAATGCAGTGAAAAAAACATTAAGTTCATGAGATATGTAGTTAAAGGGATGATAAATTTTAGGTATATTACTGAAGTTTAGATAAGAAATAGAGTAATCACTAAATATAATGCATGTCCCTTTGTAGGGAACTTGTTAACTATAGACACCAGTAGCTTTATTAAACCAAGTTTGTGCTGGTCTAAATAAATAGCAAAACATTCTTGAATATTAAAATACTTATTATAAAGAGCAATTTGATGCAGTCTCTTGGAGATAGAAAAAACAGTTTTAAAACATTATTTATATGAGTTCTGCCACCATTACTATACATTTTCCCCAGAAATACTATTATTTCCTGGATGGAATATAAAGTGCATCCAATGTAGCTCATAAGCTTAAATTTAAAATTGACAACATACACAGTTCATGGGACCAAATAAATCTGCAGATCAGAATTTTTCCTTATCAATATTGATCTTCTGGGAAGTAATGTCATGTAGACTTGTAGGTTTTGGAGGAACAAACTACATCCATTAATGGGGCTGAAGATGGAAGCAATATGTTCCTCCAAAACTTCAAAATCATGGTTTCTCATGACATATAAGTCCACATGGCATTACTGGAAACTGGTCTAGGATATTCAATTACAAGTTGGGGTAATGTTCAGATGTGTCATTAGAATAAAGGTTTGACAAGAACAGAATGCAATGACCAGCTTTATTTCTATAAACTTTAAACTTACCAAAATAGCTTCTAATCTTAACTGATGAAATAATTACTGGATTTGGAAAAGTTAAGATAAAGACTTGGGGATAGAGACCAGTAGTACACCAATATGTGTTCCTTTGCCTGTAACCAAATTAAACAATTTTCAGTGCATAAATATATAAATATCAAATCAAAATTTTCTAAACATGAACATAAGTTTCAGTGATACGAGATACTATTCAACACAGCATTCAATATCTACACGAATCTTTCTTTAAACATCTCTCCTTCTTTCCACCAATATGAAATGTGTAATGGGTAATGTCAAGGCAGACCTTCCCCAAAAGTAAAGAAACCCAAACTGGCTATATGGGACTGCTTGTTTCACAATATGGGGCATCAATAGTATGCACAAGTAAAAATAAGAAACCCAACTTCTAAAATTTGAGGCTCTTACTGTGGTGAAAATGTCGATTGTGGTCTTCTAGCCACCACTAACGTGACTAACTAAAGGCAGGCAAAATATGTTCATGTCCGTTGTAGAACTAACTTCTGTAACCTACCAATTCTACTACATCACAATTTGGATATTACGTGTGATTAGCGCATAATATACAATGTGTGGCCACGCTTTCACATACACTGCAATTAATTACAAAACTCAATATAATCGCTACAGTTAATAATACCCCGTGTAAGATAGAAGGCACATCACGTTTTAATAAGGAATGAAAACATAAACTTGCATAACACCTACGTGAAGCACTATTTCGTATAACCAGTAAAATCCACTGTATAACTATTGACTTTGGAATAAAACTTTTAAGTTATAATAAAACAAATATTAACCAACACTTACCCGTCAATTATTTTCGAACATTCGTCGTAACTACCACAAGAAGAAGACGAATATGAAACTACACATCCTCTCGACTCTAACGCCAATTCTTCTACCTCTCCCATACTTGATTACGAGATAATTATAGTCTCAACTAACGTAATACCAAGTAATGTCAATTCATAATACGGAATATATATCAAATTAAACTGCCAATACAAACAAAAGCAGACGAAGAATTCATTCCGAACATCAAGTCATCTGTGATTTGTTCTATAACATTGTTGCCAAGTACTTGGTGCGAAAAATTTCCCCGTAAAATTATAAATACATACTAAAGCGGCACTGTCAATACATTCTGCCAGTGTTGTAATACTTAATATATTTTCTGATCTTAGTCAAACTAAAAATATATGTTTCTGTTATAACATGAAATACACTGCTATACTTGAAATGAATACAAGACAAAGTGAAACTCCTGTACAGAAATATTACAATAATATCTTGGATAATTTTCAATGATGGTCATATATAATCTCATTTGACTATATTTACTTGCATAACATCTGACCAATACTGACCTCCACACTGCCTCACATTCCAACTGGAACTTCCACTTTCCTAAAGGGGATTTCAATGAAATTACAACTAGTAATCTAAATACACCTGAAGATTATGTACCACTAGTGCAGTGAAAACATATCAAAAGGTTTTACTCCCCTGAGAAGCTGCTGATACATTTGACTAGCCATAAAGCCTTGCCTCTTAAGGAACCTTCAGATTTATTACTGTATTCACAATAGCCCTAAACCATTACCTATCCTGAGCCAGATCAATCCAGTCCACATCCTTCCACCCAGTTTCCCAAAGATCCATTTTTATATTATCCTCCCATATATGTCTGTATCTTCCAAGATAATACTTGTAAAATAATAATAAAAAAGGAATAATGCCAATGTTCCTTGCATTCCAAAATTCTGAGACTGCAATGTAAACAAATTTAATAGTGAAATCAAACTGCTTGTATGATAAAACTTTGAGACCAACAATGTTTAACTATGTGATTTTCACTCCAAAAACAAGAAATGTGGAATAATGCTTAAAAAGAGCGGAAAATGGAAGATTTTTCATTTTAATGAACAATAATACATCATCAACACATTATTTTCCAAAAATAAACATAATTCATGACCTCAGAAATTCTGTTACATTTTCAGCAGTCCTTTGGCCCTTATATAAAAACAAGAGTTTTCAATTCTATGTGGGTCATACATTTTCATTGTAAGTAGATATGACTGTAAATCCAATTGGACCATATGGTATATATGACTAAATATTAGATATAAAAGCACAAAACTGAAATCATACCTAGATTTGTTGCTAGGAGTACATTTTCCCTCAGTGTTTTATGTTGAATCATATAAATTCATAATTAATTACCAATGTTAACACACCTGACTCATAAAATATTAAAAATGTGAGAGAAAATGCAAGCATGGCACGTTGAGGTTTAATATGTGATACATATTCTTTTAATTGTTTTGAGTAAAATTTGGTAAATTACACTCACATGTTTCTTGTATTACATATGTAGCACTTGGAAAAGACAGATGGCACAAAATAACTTAAAATATAAATACATGTATTCAAATAACATAATATCAGTCCTTTAACTGATTATAATAATGATGTCTCATTTTCTGTCTCTAAAGCTATACAACACAACGAACTGACTCTTAAAAGTAATTTTCAAATTATTTCCAGATTCATCTTTACATACTTTCATTAGAGAAAACACAAGTAAACTGGTTTGCAGAAAATAAAACAGCATGCAAAATAAGTATTTACCATATTAAAACACATAAAGGGTTACAAATAGTAATCAATAATGGCACAATTAAAGCACAATAATATGTTCAGAAGCACTAGAAGGAAGAGAAAACATGGTTAACATATAGTACTTCAAATGGTATTACATGAATATTGCCTTTTAAAATTTGTGACACCTTGCTCTCAATTAAATTTGAATCACATACACTCATGGCAAATATCATGAAAAACCTATGACACTATGTTCAAACTTGTTCATAAGGCACACGCATTTTGGTCTGTAAATACGTCACAATGTATTGCTGCAAAATTAATACTACATATTTCAAAAAATAATTATGCAACTGAACAAGGGACACTAGGATTAGGAAAATCATAAATTGAAGCTCATACCTAAGGGAAAAGGAAGAAGGTATTTATTAGAATATGTTCTAAAATTAGTTACATTTTTAACCAATGACAAAGTCACTGCTAACTTATTCCAAATTTAGATCTATAAATAAATGTCCTATGACAGATGTACCTTATTATTTGCTGCTGCAAGAAACTGAAATCTCATCACAAAAGTATTTTATATCACCATACACTGATGCAATAACTGCCCAAATTGTTTGAATTGATGGTGACTCAAGTCAATTTATTTTATTAAATTTATTGCTAACACTACAGTAGTCATTACATGTTCCAAACCTAGGATTTTTGCACATGTCCTTAGTGAATGATACAATGACACAATTAATTGTGATGAGTCAACTCCTTCAGGCACCATTTTCTTCTTTATTAAAGCCACCAGGCCATTTCTTACATCAGACATCAGAGATGCACCACCAAACACAATACTGACAAGCCTTGAAACTCACGGTCATAATTTTACCATTAGTTTTTTCTAATTTTTCCATCTAGTCCAACCCCTTTGGTGATGCCTTACATGCTTTGTGTGACAGCCATCTCTTCCAAAACATATAAAATCACCAGTGAAATCTCAAATTAGTACATCAAATTGTGCAGTATCACTACTGTCCATACTTTCATGAAATATTAATGAATAAGCTGAAAGCTGCATACTCTGTTTGTCAAGGACTTCCTGCAATATTGTAAATTCTACAGCAGATAGTGAGGAAAAAAACTAGTATCTTTGCAGGATAAGAAAGTGTTCATTGTATCCAAATTTTTAACACTGAATTAAATAGCTGCCAGAATAATGTTTTTGTGGTTTAATATTATTATAATATCACATTACACTGTACACTCGATAGGTTAGAAATGTATACTGGAGTATTTTCATTATTACTTTTTGGACACTACATCATGAATAAGTGTACACAGGACAAATTTATAGAAGGTGAATATTAATTGGCAGTACTCCTGAAATACGTTCAACCACTTTCTATAGGCAAGTTTACAGTGACTAGGGCAAGAATATTTCTAACCTTGGTCATGGATATATTAAAAATGTAACCAAACAATTTATCACAATCAGTGTGTAGTGCCAAAAACTCAGCTGTTCTGTGAATGTCTGAAGGGACTGCATATTATAGTGGTTTTGAAGTACCTGGCACACTGTAACTAACATTTAATTTAAAAATTACTCAGTAAAAGTAAATGGGTGTGTCTATGCATATGTACCAGAAGGAAGGTAAGGAGTATTGAGAATGTGTAAAGTTCATTAATTTTTAAGAATTATGTTAGTGCACAAAAAGAGAAAAAATATCAGAACCCCCAGACTAAGTTTTTCAAAGAAATATGTGCTGACCTCAAACATACTGCAGCCAGTTTCTGTTAAATTTACTGAACACAAAATAAACACAGGTACATTAGTAGAAGCACTAGAATATATTCACATTTAAACATTTCTAGGCACACCTCCATCTGTAGGTAGTGAGGTCTGAACACAAATCCTCAGAATAAATGTTATAACACATTTCTACTAATAACTACAAACACTTTATCACAAACTTGTCATAAAATATTGAGAACAGTTTTTGGCAAATTAAAGCTAAGTTCATTCAGACATCTTGAGAATTAAAAAATTATATGGAATACCATTTTCCAATAATAATTATTACAAAATGTTCTTGTTTTAATTGTTTCTTGTTTGTGATACAATGTGCATCACTTTTAATATTATGCATTTATATAGCATGCCTTTGAACCCATATTATTTTACATCCCTCTGATATATTTTGTATGTACTTGACATTAATTTTAGCCATACTTCACTTTTAGAACACTCCAGTACCACCTGTATCATGCACCACTAAAAATTTCTTTCTGACTACAAGTAAAGAAAGGGTACTTCAGAAGTCTTCACAAAATAAACACATGAGCAGATTTGTCTTATTTACTTAGAAAAAAGTATGGTAACCACATTGAAAACAAATACAGAAACTAGGAATTAGAAAAGCACAGTGCCATCATCAAGAGGTGATGCCACTCTTCCAAAAGCGATGAACACGAGACTTGTCATCAAACAGGCTTTTGACCATTATCACCTGGAAAAAAGTTTCATATTGGACAGTATCTTGCTATTTCTTGTGATACAAATTTGTTGCTAATGGGTCATTCTGTAGCAAACCACCCATAATAAAATAAGGTTTTATCACAAGTCACAAATTCATGCATGACTTGTATGATCATAATTATGCAGCTTTTTTTCTGTGACTAATATACATTCCTATCAGGCTTAACCTCAAAGTGTATATTTCAATGAGGTGTAAAATGTAAATCAGTATTGGTCAATGCTTAGTTTGAACGTTTCTTAAATGATAATTCTTGTCAAAAAACGTTCACCTAGAAAAATGAGATTATAAATGTTATCTCACAGAAAATGAACATGAACCGCTGACATTACTCGTATCTTCCAAAATAAATTTAATTAATTTTCAACATCAAAAACTTTCATAAATTTGGAAAAGACTACTGTGACTTCATGAAAATACATAAATGTTTTATGCAACCATTCAGCAAAATTACATTGAAAATACCCAGAACATATGGACTAATACATGGAATAAAACATTATATGTCTGAAGTAGCTAAAGGTATAATCACACTCAGATACAGCTGGTGATCTCTGAGCATCACCATTAAAGTTGCAAAAGCATAAATAGTCATGAAGTTATAGGGAAGAAATCACATCCAGACACACAATCAAAATTCTCCAAATGTGTTGAACATCACTCAAATTACTGTGTATGCATCATCACTCTACTTGCCTGAATTAATCCTACAAAAAGCATCACAACAATCTGAATCATGGACCAATAATTCACTCGTATAAAGTTGCCTTCTGCAATGTTTCGATCCCTTGCCTCAAAAGCACGTAGTGTATCCTGGACATGTCGAATTTTTACAAGATGTGTGTGCACACGGCTCATTGCATCCTATTTGTAAGAAAAATATGATCTTTCACAAATACAATGACTGATATTATGATACCTATATACTTACCTTTCATTAAAATAAAGTTATCAGTAAAGAGGTTTGAGAGGAAAAGGGAATTTAAGAAGTAATTTAAAATATCACATTTACAATTTTTATATTAAAATACTTTTATAAAAGCATTTTGTAAAAAAACTGAACACCGGGAACAGCTTTATGAAACAGTGATAATATGCCATACTGATATGAACACCAAGCAACATTTTCATTTAATTCTCTAGATGTTAGGCTACAATGCCTAGTGAATTCATTTAGAACTGTAACAAATGTACTACTAATTATAATTCTATTACCAAATAACAATAATATACTTATGCTGCAACCAAGGAACATCATTATGTGGTAATGTGAAATGTAAGTAGCAACCCCACCGTCCTATCTAATATTCAGACGACGGCATCAATGCTCTTACGTGGATTGCCACTGGACTTTGTTGAAGTATCTCTGCATCTGTATCAGAATAACTGCAGCCAATTCCACAGTACCTTATTCCTGTTTCTTCTACGTCTCCATCTTGGCGTGGCTTCAGTTTAATTTGACATTTCTGCTCTTATATGCGATATAGATGGCAAATATTGCAACTACCACAAGTATACAATACATGAGGTGCAGTAGTTTTTGGCCAGTGGAGAAGCTAGCGGACGGACCTACTCTGTGTACTTGAGGTGGCAAGGTCAGTGTATTTGTTTTATTTGGGCTTTCAGTCTGATAAGCTCCTCGTCCTTCCTGGAGACAGCCAAAACTCGCTCCTAGCCTTCCCCTTGAATATTCCACTGGCCAAGAACTACTGCGACCACTATACCTGGAAGAGGTCTATCCATAAAATAAAAGGTATTCATTGGTGACAAACATTTAAAAATTACAGAAAACTAATAGGTGCCAGGAAGCAATAGTGTGACACCAGTCTTCAGTATATTAACACACAGAATCTCACCTGAATATCCTGTATCTTCATATCATATAATTCCTCAGGACTTAAGCCATCATAATTTTCAAAATCGACATCCCATGGATCTCTTTCATCATCATCATTACTTTCCACAATAATTTCAAAGAAGACAGTTTTGCTATTGAAATTACTAAATGTATTATCCCAGCATATTCTGTAATCTCCTTCTTCAGATGCTTCTATCCTAAAAACAGAAAGAAAGAATTGTAATACCATATCTGCCTGAATGTAACATGCTCAAATTCTAAATGGTTAAATAAAGAAAAAACATGAATATCAGTTGTACAAAATGTAATGAAATGATTGTAAATGCACCAAACAAATATGAGCATGTACAAATGTAAGCATAACCTGGCAGGAAAATGGCTATTAATATTTTAGTTTTACAATCCACTGTCCAACAGATAAATATTTAAATCACTACCATTAAAACTGAACTGTACAACAAAGTTTCCATAATACAGGTCAGATTAACTCAGTTACATTTACTTCACTTTATGAAGACATAGAAAACAAAAGAAAATTCCATAAACAGGACACAAAAACATCTTTACCTATGAGAATTCTCAGGTTTCTTTAAATCTGAAACAACTATTCTCCCTGATGGTGTAGCGAGGTAAAATGAGATGTCAATTTCTCCTTGTCCACCATCAATTACCTGAAATAATTGAACTGAATGGTTTATATAATTCTAAGCTCATCTGCAGATAAACTGTAATGCATTAAATAAACATAACACATTGAATAAACATTATGTATTACCCATCATTCCCATATAACTTCTTACAAATGGCAAGTGTAGATTTGTTCTAATCAATGGTATCTTCACCTTGATTAAGATGTCATTTTAAAAAATATGACACTGATAAATTTCTTTAACTTGAAGAATTTATTATAATGAATGGCCTAGTTTGCCTAGTGGATAAGAAAGCAGTGGGCAAATAAAGGATCTTATAGGAAGAGGAAGAAGATGTTTTTCTACATTTTGTATTAGAACCTTTTTAATGACAAGAAAGAGAATGATTTTTTTAGTAGGAAATGGTTTATTACAATGAAGGAGCTTATAATAAAACGATAAAACTGTACAAAGGCTGTAGAATTAAGGTATACAGAAGAACATCTGTATAAAGACGTCTGTAAACAAAAGAACAAACATAGCAAGACATATGTGGTAACAGAGAGAGGATGGGTAGGTTTCTAATTATAGGAATACTTGTCCAACTGTGAAGCACCATTAGAGATAATTATATCAGGCTGCAATATACAAAACCTAGTGATAAACAAATGCAGTCTGCTGCATAGAGAAGTTTTACTCAATAAATTAATGAAAAATAAGTTACATAACCTTTACATTCCAAAGTTTAATAAATATTAGTGTGAGTTAAGGTAAAACTCATGTAGGTCAAATAAAGGAAGAAACATACTTTTTAGGATATTATTATATAACTGTAACACTAATAATTACATCGAATGAAGCAATAAAAATTATGAGAAGACATTTGTGTTAAGATTTCTAAACCTATAAATTATTACATAATGAAACAGAATGCATAATACCTACTTTATTACCCTATGCAATAAACAAATTTAAAAATGTATATGCTTACTTGGTATTCAAGATCAATTACTTGCCCAAGTTTTACTGTCTGATAGAAACATTCCTGCCTTCCTGGGTCGATGCTTATTGTCATTTCTTTCTCCATACACATAACGCTTTCTATATACACCAGAATAGGCACTAAACTCAAAATAACGTTGCAGTGCAGCATTTTAATTCAATACCAATAAACACTTCGAAACTGCATATCACAATGTTATAACTGACATATTAAATTCACCCGAGAACTTACTACCAGCACTATACGTATTCACTGATTCATAATGGGCAACTTATATGCTTACCAAAATCAAAAATTCCCCACGAGCACGGAACTAGAAAGGATAGAAATAAAATATTTGATAAACTGGGGTGTTCTTATCGTTTCCGATAATAACAATAACAAACTTAAATCATATAATGTCAAATAAGAGCAGGCCTTTGTTATGTGGAATGTCCTATCGTCCGGTAAATTTTTTTGTGGTGTATGAGGGAACAAAATACTCTGTCACTGAATCTGTAACAAAATAGTATTTGTTGAAGTACATACAGTAAAGATCCACATTTTGATTACAATAGTTTGGACGCATTAAAATCTATCTCACTCTCAAGATGTAATTAATTTTTTCATTGTCGAGAGCGGGTGTCGTATATACGAAGATTTCTTTCTTACGGATTTCGCGAAACATGGTCACACAAGATCAACAGTAGGTTACCGGATCCAAGGGAAGGGAAGTTTATGGCAATCGCCAAATTTAAGAAATATGAATGATGGACAGCTACGCAGATTTGAGCTAAAATTAATGAAGGTGTCGAACAAATAAGGAAGGAAATACAAACTAAGAAAAAATAATGTCAGCAACTGTAGAGCTTCCCTCTTCTTTGTGACACTTTGTACTTATATTCGATGTGACGCAAACCACAAAGTGTGTGTGGGTGACTAGCATGATAGCTTGTAATGCCATTCACTGCCTCCTCACCTCATGACAATACTATATAATGTAATCTGTTGCACATGCACTCTCAGAGAACGAACGAATTGGCTCACATCACCTGGAAACTGTATCATAGCATTATATTTCCAAATACTTTCCTTAACTGAAAGGCCAGAGGTCTGCTAGTCATCAGCACATCCTATCAAAATTAACTCACCACCTGATATGAAAGGGAAAAGAGCAAATTTCTGATGACTTTTTTTATGAGTCTGTTACCTCTACATCAGGTGACCACAGCACCCCTGAAGTCAATGCTGACAGCCCATTTGCTTCACTATGAAGGCACCATAGGCTAACACCAGAACATATTTTCCCATTTCTAAACGTAGGAGAGAGTATAAAGGCACACAAATACTCAGATATTCACAGATACTCCAATGGAAAGCAGAAATAGAAACCACTGGGGGAAAAACAAGCTTCCAAGATAAAAATTATTTAACCAAGCCCTGAAGAAGATTGTATAAAGCTAGAATTGCAGAATGCAGATGTGAAGATTTTGAAGATGAAATTTCAGGTAGTGAGCTTTAAGTGAAGGTAGTGGAGGACTATTCTGATTCAGTGCTGGTAAGAAAATGAAGTCACTTTTTTGCACAAATAGTTTCAGCCAGTATCAAACAAAATGAAGCTAAATACTAAAAGAAAATGTAAAAATCAAACAACTTTGTTCTTGATGACAACACTGAAATCCATTTAGTTCCTACTAAAAATATATTGAGCAAGTTATCTTATCTCCTCCAGGACTATTGAAAAATCTAAAATGAAGATCAGGTGAGTTTTCAGATAAATTTTCGTTCTTTTAAAATGGATTAACAGATTACACAAAATACAGGAATAATAACCATTACAAAAAACTAATTTTTATAAGAATCAGAAGTTTCAGCAGCAATAATGCAAGTCCTTTTACTGAAATAAGTAATACAGGATGATGTTTGACAATTCCTGTTTATTTAAAATAAAAAAAAAAATAAACTAACAACTTGTTCTGGTATGTCACACTGTAGACTTGTAGGTGGATATCTGCATTTCAGAGAAATGTACCATCTTCGAAATGTTAATATCTACCTATGAATCCACATAGCATCATAACCTAGACTATCATTAAATTCACCACTGAGAACCTCAAATCTTACAAAAGAAATAGCATATTTTATAATCAACAGAAAGTGTGGGAGGAGGGCATATGAGTATATTTCTTAAGAAATACATTTTTTATTGATTGGTAAGAAAGAAAAAGGTTCTTCTGCTCAAGCATGAATGAGAATACTTAAAGACTATAAGTGAGTCCTAATAATACCATGAAGTTCAAACTGATTGATTACTAGATTATATAGGGGATTTTTTCAACTGTATATGTTGGCACCATCATTGTTATGGCAAATCTGAATAATGAACTTGAAAGAATGTGGAAGGAAGTGGTTATGCAACCTATTTTTGAGGTAAGATATTAAGTCTGCCTAGAGAGACAGGATAACCAGTCTTCTGGCTTCAATTCAAATGCTGGACGTACAAAATACATAGTAATAACATTAACCACTCAACTGTAATATTTGGTATTATCATACCAAATTATCTATTTGGTAACAGGTGTAATAAAGTCACTTTGAACCCTACAATGTATAGACTTATATGAATAATGTAATAGGTGTTGTTCATTGCAATATTGAATGCAGAAATAATCTAAATAAGTATGGAAATTAATTAGAGGAATATTTAACTATGCAGTAAGGGGAGGTAATGAAGACAGGAGGACAGTAAGGATTTGTGTAAAAACTACTTGGATCTACAACAGAGAGGTCTTAGGTTTGATCTTCATCTTCAGCAATACTTTTCCTCTACAAAACATGCATGTATGAATAGTACTTTAATGTCTTAACATAAAATAACTTAATTAATAATACATTACCATGGTGACTTTTTCAGCATTTAAATTATGTACTATAAATCACTGTTATCAGTGATATTATAACTGTGGCCAGCACATAAGGTGAAGATGAAGTGTGAAATGAAGAAAGCAAGTGGTTCTAGAAGGGAAGAATCCAAGGCACATGAGGCAATGTAACTCAGCATACAAACTTAATGTAATATTCATATTAGCATCAAAATGGTCAATATGTAAGCATTTACCATGTACTGAGAACCAGTTTGTTTGATCTCTTTATAACATAGAGCATATGGTTTATTTCCAAGGCATTTGCCAATAATATATAGGTTGTGTTTTTGCGACATACCTTTCAGAAAAGTAAGGTAATAGTCATTCTTTTATATGGCTCAAAAGCTGTTAGTGTACAAAGATTTTTCTTTAAAAATGTGTGTACCTTTAGGAAATATCCTGTAGTAATTAGTTAATACATAACCAATGTTTTAGTGATAACCGAGGGGCAGCAGTGGTAAGCAAAACACGAACATACACATATCTGTACATACAAACATGTGTATTCACATTGCAAGATATATATTAAATACTAAACATTCTTTCTTACAGTAGTTTTATTGAGTTGCACTCAATATAAAACAGTGTTGCAAGTAATTAAGAAAAATATAATTAAATATTAGAGATGATCTGAGACCACAGATAATCCACTCCAATGATAATTGGGCCCTGGACAATCTGCGCCCTACTGCATATTTAATATATTGCCATCATCTAGGTGGTATCAGTGGTCTGAGCACTAAATTTCCAATACTTTGTATAACAATATTGTGTTTCATAGTCCTGAGAAGTTGCTTAGTAACCTGTGTGCTAAAAACCTAGCCACCTTCCATCTTATGGGATACAGTCGCATCCTTACTTGAGTTACTCAGTCATGACCTTCCCATGTCTGAAAATCACAATTGGATTTGCTGCACATAGATTAATAACACTCAATGCAAACTACTAAGTCAATGAAGGGAAAAAAATAATAAAACGACTTGATTGTGAAATAATTTTTCTACTTGTCATAAAAATTTATATGGTTTTAACTTGAATTCATGGACTCCTGTAAATTAAACTGCCTAAAGGCCCTGGTCTGAGGGCAGCACCCTACTTAGTCCAGAGGTTAATCCTCTTTGAAGACCCAGGGACTCTACTAGACCTGGGATCTATATGGAGGCCTTGACTATGGCCATCAGATTTATGATTTTGCTATTTGAGCACAAATTTTCTGGATCCTTGTGATTTTCATTAGACTTCTGAGTAAGATACTGTGCATTGTGTAGGTACAGGACTACTGGCAGATCAGAAGAATGGGGATGCACAAACTAATGGTTGTAGTGCAAGGGTCACTCTGACACCCACTCCATTCATACATATAAATTAAACTTGGATCATTAATTGAGAATTTCTGCTATAAATGACAGCTGAGTTATGTTTTGTCACAGTCTATGAAATGTCAAACCATTCATTTTTAAGAATTCTTGAAATATTTAATGTTGTTATTGATCAAGGAACATTCTCTTTAAATAATTTATATTTCTCTCTCTTCCTTTCAGCCATACTTTCTTAAATAACTATAGTGATATAGATATAGGTAATATATCATTGACTAAGTGGCTCTTAATAGTCACAGCAGAAGTGTTGACCAAGCCATGATGAAAACATTATCTGAAATTTCAGATCTGGATAACAGTTCAAGTCCATGACACAAGTTACATAAGCATCCTCTTGGTGTTTTATTGACAAACAATATTGTATTTTTATTCAAGTGGTTCACTTCTTGAAGTTAAATTCATTTTGAATGACTAGTAGAACTGCAATTTAGTAGAACTGTGATGTCACTCTGATGCCAAGTTGTTTGCCCACATCTATACAATTTTACCTGAAAATCAACCATATGCTCAATCATGTAAACAGTACATAATTGTACATTTAGTATGTAGTACATAGTTTTGTACATAACAACTGCATTTCAGTTTTTCTATATATCAAATATTATGTCAAGTATGATCAATGTGCAGAAATGTGTGAATGAAGGAGCCAAGGAAAGGCTTGAGTTGTGGAGATGCATATGCAGATATACCAATGCTTTTAAACATTACATTGTTCTGTACTTTTTTTGAGCTGACTTCAAATATCAATGTTTATCAGTACAAATAATGTCAAAATTTGTTTATCACAGGTCCATATTTTCACCACAATAGCACTTCAGCTTATGAATGACAACATGTCAATGAACCAGTCACATCACATCACATCACAAAACTTCTCAGAGATTGTATTGTAACAGCTGTCACAGGGCATTTCATGATAGGCATATAATACTGATAACCATTTCTCACAAACTGCTCTTTATAGTACCATTATTACACAATCAGCTGTTTTAATATCACCAAGTTAGTGTTGTTATATTTTCCTAAATCAAGAGCAGCAGAAGCCTCATTTTTCTTGGTTTGTGTATGCCAAACTAGAACCTTTAAAAAAATAAACAGGAGCGTTAAAACACAAAATCAGAGACATGATATTGCAACTAAAAGTAAATACATACACTTATTTAGGAATTTCTTAAATATATATGTGGGTGATTTAGTATGAATGGAATTGACTATAAGCAGATTTGGTTACATTTTATAACAGAAACTCATTAAGAAGTTTTCCCACCAAAACTGTCACAAACATTTCTTTAATCTGCATATCTAGTACAGGCAGCCCTTGATTTATGCCGGGGATGCGTTCCTGGACGAACTGGTGTAAATGGAATTGGCGTAAATTGAAACTCTTTTATAATGTAAATTCGCGTTAATGAAACATACATAATTGCAGAGATGACTGTATTTATAATTTTTATTCAAAATCAGCGATGTAAGAATTATGATTTAGTATAAGAATCAGTACGAGATACATTGTAAAATGTTATAAATAATAGTAAAATATATTTTTTTCACTTTCTGACATGCTGGTTTCAAAATCGGCGTTATTCTGAATCGGCGCAAATCGAGGGCTACCTGTATTTGTAACCTCCTTGATCTAACCTTAATCAGCCATGTGTCACTACTTACATGCAATCCAGCTGGCTGGCCAGGCACCACTATAGAATACAGCCAAGACAGTACAGTACATACTATGAAGGTTCTAACCTTAGTGGTAACTGTAAACCCACCTGCTTTAATAATTTTGTGTTTTTGAAGCTGGCACTAAGAGAAAAAACCTGGATTTAGAATTAAATTATACATGGAAATTCTTAGGTTTTCATGGTGGTTTGCTAAGACTTGTATTGTCACATGACCCTGTATATTTGCTAAGCAGGTTGCTATGTCTGTCTTCAAGATGGAGTTCACTTTAGAAGTTCTTGAAGACTACTGTTATATGTTGTCGTCATCGTCATTCATCATCACCACCACAACCATAATCATCATCCTTGCCCAACATTTGTATTGTGTAAGCAGAGTTTCTTCATGTGAAGCAATTCCATATGGTGAAAGGTTATCTTGGTAACAATGTTGCAATATTTCACATCAGTTTAAAGAAACATTTATGATTACGTTACTGCTACTATAATACTCACCTGTGTACAATTCTTAGCTTTTAATTCTATCTCCTCCGGATCAAAAGGTGACAGACTTTTCAGAAACCCATCCTCCTCAAAACCAGGCTTGTAAGGCATTTTTGCTTTTGGCCTCTGAAATAATTATTATAAGTAAGATTATATGAAGACAGACTCCTGAAAGTAATTTGACCCTCCCTGTTTCTACTTGTCCCATCCATGCACAATGCATGAAGCTGAACAAGGAACTGAATAATACAAAGTTATATTTTGTATCAACTGTAATACAAATAACTAATTACTAAATTTGTGCTGTGATCTACCAAAGAAATGTTTTTGTGATGTTCTTGATCTGATATCCTGACTAATATTTTCAGCATTTCCTTCAGTTCTGTCACACAAATGTTTGGATCATGACTGATTCTTACATTATTTAATAAAACCATTTCATCTGCAGAGGTATGCTATATTAATTCAGTTGATGACCATGAATGAAAATTACATAAATATTTGGAAGGAGGTAGCTATAGCCTTTTTGAAGGTACTGTCCCATCATTCACTTGGAGAGAGCAAGGTTATGCCACCAAAGACCTTAGTCAGAATACACAGTAGCTGGACTGACATTCAAAATGGGTACCTCCAGAATACAGGCATGGAGCATAACCACTACACCAGCCTGTTCAGTGAAAGTACTTTCTCACAAGACTTCTTCTTTTAGATTTAGGATTGATTGGCAGCAGCTTGAGCTGCTGATACTTGGGAAATCCTGAGGATCTTTAATGCGGTGCCGTTGACCCATCCGGGTTCATCTGCCTTTAGGAGTGATTTCTCACCCCAAGGGCATGAGAGTGCTCTGAACCTCCACCCGCTCATCCACCCTCCGAAGAGGCTGTTGGCACTTGGTAGAGGGGAACCACTTACACCGGTGGTCACTGTTCAGTGAAAGTACTTTCTCACAAGACTACCAACTTATTAATTCACAGTCCCTTCTGGTAAAGTTGCTTTGACAATGGTCTATTACGCCTGCACTGCAATTGCTATTACTCTTTGATGGTAATACATGCAGCACTGATACAAGGATATTTGACACTATACATTTATGTAAATATTAAGTGTGCAACCCCCCCCCCCCATGCATGCATGCACACACACACCAAATGGTTACACTTTTGACTTCACTACACACATATCAATCAGTTGTATACCAAGTATTGTTGATGGCATATTTTTGTTTATTTGTAGTGTTCTGTCTGCCGACAGGTCCATATGAACAGGATCCTTCCATCCTTTTCTCGGATTGGGACCTGTTCATATACGTTCTTGGCAGATGATCCAGAAGTGGTTTGCCATTGCCTTCTTCTGTGTGTGAATGGAGTAATTGTTGGGATGCCACGGAGAATCCGGGGAAGTCCCCGGAGGAAAACTCCGTGTTGCCTAGACCACGGCCTTGCCCAACACAAGTTATAAATTCGGGCACCGCCGGGAATCGAACCCGAGACCCCAGGATTACAAGGCCAGCCTTCTAACCGCTAGACCACCGTGGTAAGATGACATATTATCAATCTACAATTACTTTTTATTCATTCAGTCCCCCCCCTTAATTTAATAGATTACATCACTTAACTGACATTAGTACACATTCATTAACACAGCATAAAGATCTCACAGCCACAAAATGCATCATGTTAACCTATCACAAGAAAAACCAATCAAAAGAGAGAGATCAAACAATCTGCTCTGCAATTATGAGGCACCTCATTCAAACCATGCTCAGACTTGCTACCCTATTTGAGGTCGCTGTGGTTTATTTCAGTTCTTCATGAAACTCCATGAATAATTACTATCAACAGTTTCTTGGACTTATCTACCAATCAGAATTCTACAAACAGAACATTACATTTTGGGAGCTTGATCTGCTCCTGTCATCAGGTGAAAATTACCTTGTCAATTGGGTCTGTTAAGGCATGACTAATCCCAATCAATGGGCAACCAAAGTTAAATAGCATTAGACCACATAAGCCAATATAACCAGACTTTGGCCTTGAGAGACTAAAACTGCGACATCATGATAACCTGCATAACAAACAAGAGACACATAAAATAAGAGGAATGGGCTCTTATGGCGTGTATGACATGTAACTAGTCAATCTAGTTTTTAAATTGTCATTTTAGACTCTCAATCAGGATGTACCTGGTTCATATCTTGGATGGCTTGCCAGATATTCTTTTGTTTTGCACTTTTCCTCAGTCTCTTCAGGCAAATGATGAGACAGTACCTTCCTACAGGTTACTACACCTATTTCCAAATTCTTGTTTGTTCACCTTTCACTTTCCAAACTCAACTAATGCTTTACAATGTCTGTAGCAGAACAGCATCATTAAATAGTTAAAGAATCACTCACCATTTCTCTTCGGATGATTCCGTAACATTTAGAGTTAATACAATATTGCTAAATAAAATAAAAAAACATATAATCAGATCTACATTACCTTCAACAGGAACTGCACATTGACAGCAAAGCCCGCCATGTCCACAGGGAACTTTCGTCCTGCTACCCACCCATCATAAAATCCCACAAAGGTACCATTGACTACAACAGGTGAGCTCAGTCCAAATTTTGTACACAGCCCAACTGGCCACATGGATACTTGTTTTGTGGTGCGAATCTGGAAACAGTTACAGATGCTGTATGTAGTCAATATAGGACTTTAGTAATGGCTAGATACTTGGTTCTTTAACACTTTGTTCTAATTTAAATGGCACACTGCATGGCGTATAACCACACATCAAATACAGTAGAATGTACTAAAAATACAATGCCCTGTCCATACTGATATCTCATGTTTCAGGGTATTTAGAATAGACAGGGAAAGGAAATTAGGGTTTAAATGTTCTTACAACATTAGGATACAGTAAATTTAAATTTCATACCAAAGGGGTTACATTGCCATAAGGCAAAGACTTGAAAAAGACAAATGAGTCAGATGCAGCATATTGTTACTAATTTTAAAAGCTGAAAAGAATGGACAGTTTTGAAGCATGCTGAATAGGTCAAATTTATAAACATGGCCGTTGTGAAATTACATGGGTACGGCAAGCACATGTAAAAAAATTTCGTTATTTTTATCCTTTCGTCAGTTTGTATTAATTCTTTCTTAAATTTTCAGTAGCTAAGACAATACATCGTCAAACAAAAGTCATACAAATGGAAAACATAATCATGTATGAAAAACAATACGAATGCATTTTACAACTTTACAATACATGATTCTGTATGCCATAAGATATTTAACTATGTACTAAGTGTGTTGACATGTGGAAGAGGTTGAGAAACTCCAGACTTATCTCTGTACTTGAAAATCGTTTTCACACTTTTCTTCCATAATTTATATTTAATAATTTTCCTGTCACAATACTCTGCTAGACCTGCCACAACATGACCTAGTCAGTGTTTAGAGGCTTTGTTTCTGCTACATGTTATTTAGAATGAATATATAGTAAAGAAGTTACACTACCATAAAAACAATTCTTTCCACACTATTTTGCCTGTCATCTTACAGAGAACTCCGTTTGATTTAATCTTTATTAAATGAACTGTCAATTCTTGTACAGCCTGCAGCACCAAATCTGGCAGTAAGATAAAATTAAAAAAGTTAGAAATTTAAAGTCAGGGAAGGTTATCAAAGTGTATCACCAGGTGAGTATTCTTACAATGGTTGTAGGATCCCTGAAATTTGTTTTCAATTTCCACCAAACACATACTTATTCTATAATTAAGACTTTTTACTTAAAACTGTTACGGCAGGATCACCCAATATGGAATAGGAATGTGGACATCATAGCATCAGGGCTCACTAGTAGAAGTTAAGTCTGGTATTTCTGCAAAATGTGAAACCATAGTTTACCTCTTCAAATAATCGGATATCGTACGTGTTATCATCATCTGCAAAGTAGAACACCCCATCCGTTGCATTGTCTCGCAGCCATTCAAGTCCACGGTTTCTGTTAGATACTCCACGGGGTTTTGGTCCTTTTCTTTTCTTGAATAACTGCGGCATAGGAGCTGTAAAATAAAGTTGATATTTAAAAATGTATAACAGAAAGTTCAAAGTTTCAGATTGTTTTGGCTAACACTACATTAGTAGAAGCGTGTTATGAGCACTACATCTCATTATAGCATTCTAGATGATTGTTTCTGATTTCCTGATTGTGCCACTGATCCGGTAGTGGCAAAAGTGATGGAGTGGCTTTCAGTAAGCAGACGAACTAAGCAAAATTTCAACACAGATTTGATTTGAAAAAAATAAATGAGGGCAAGTTTAAATTTCGAATAGGTCAAGGACGAGAATCGGGATCTGCTCGCGGACTCACACGGCATCACAGACAGATGGAAAGATTACTTTAGTAAGTTACTAAGCCTAAAGTACATACAGCAGAACCCTTCATCCCGGGACCAAGCCATAATGAAGTAAAATTGCCATTGGGAAATTAAAACGGTATAAATCTCCAGGCATCGACTCAATTCTAGTGGAACTAATTCATGCAGGTGGCAGGACACTGCACTCAGAGATACAAAAGCTTATAGTCTCAATTTGGAACCAGAAGTACTACCACAACAGTAGAACGAATCAATTGTTGTCCCCATCAATAAAACGTGACAAAACTGAGTGCAGTAACTTCCAAGCTATCTCTCTTTTGTCAACTTCATACAGCATTTTATCGAATATTGTTCTGGCACAGTCCATTTATAAATTAAACTATAGGGGACGATCAATATGGATTCCTCTGTAATAGGTCAACTACTGATCAGATCTTTTGACTTCGACAAATATTAGAGAAAATATGCGAGTATAATGGGTCAGTACACCAACCATTTATGGACTTCGGGAAGGCATATGACTCAGAAGAGAGGTAGGCACTCTATGTCATTTTGAATCTGGAATACCAAAGAAACTTGGAAAATTAATTTGAGGGGGGGATCCATTTCAAGTGCACAATGGCCCAAAACAGGGGTATGCTTTATCCCCAATGCTTTTTAATTTTCCTCTAGAACATGTCATCAGGAAGGTCAATGGGAATCAGGAAGGGCTCGAATTGAATGGTCTGCACCTGGTACTTGTCTATGCTGTTGATATCAATTTGGTGGGGGGTGGTGTGGGTACCACAACCAAGAATGCAGAAACTCTCCTGTAGGCTAGCAAGTAAGTAGGCCTAGAAGAAAATGTAGACGAAACTAAATACACAGGTGTAATACGAGATAAACATCATCCACAACAGCAGAACATAATTATAAGTAACACATCATTTTAAAATGTTTCCAAATTTATGAATCTGGGAACAAAAATAAGAAATAGAAATGAGGTCCCTAATGAAATTAAGAGTAGAATGCATTCAGGAAATGCCTGTTTATATTCAATTCACAAAATGTAATCATCTCATTTGCTATCCAAAACACTACAGATCAGGTATATAAGGCAACAATTTTGCCTGTTATCTTGTATGGTTTTGAAACATGGTCTCTTATCTTGAAGGAAGAACGTAGATTTTAAAACAAGGTGTTCAGGAAGTTACAGTTTGTTTGAGTGAAATTTTGCTAGTTATCCACAAATTTCACGTGCAAGCACTGTTTACATACAGACATACCTACTAGATGGTCATGGGAAATGCTAGTTCGCTGCAGCAAGTCTGACACCAATTGTGTCTTATTCTCTGCATCCTCGATGACCAACCAGTGCAGATTTTGCACATGCATTAATGTTTGTGCCATGCGGGTCAACTCTGGAATCTGTTCTGGTCGACGGTATGTCGGTGTAATTATGTACAGGCGAGGTGTTGCATGTGACGTAAGTGGCACTTGCGATAAAGAAGTATATGCAGCAGTCTGTACCGACACTTCACCGAATGCTCCCACTGCCAACAACTCACGTCCCAGCTGCATTATTAGTTCATGTAACACCTTTTGGCCAATATTGACTGAAACACTGTCATCGAGTCTTAGGCGGTTCACAGCGGCATTCAGCAGCTCTTCTCTTACAGCTGTGGCAACACCAGGCTCTGCATAACTGAATCCATATCCAGTCCCACTGTTTGATCCACCCACTAGCCATGTGGAGATGATGTTGTACTGGACCACCACACACACAATTAGCAGCATTATAAGCCAAAGCATCTTTGGTGGTTTCATTGCTTCGGCCCAAGACCGGGCCTGAAAAAATAAAACATCAAACCAAAACATTATCCCCTTTGCAACACAATACTTTTAATATACTTGTAATTTCTTACTTGTAAGATTTATGGTTCTCACAGAGATGAGTAGGAAGATGGCTGTCTTCTGGAATATAGTACCATGCAGTACATGGTGGATTTTAATAACAAAATGCACGCAAAATATAATATACTGGCGAATTAGAAAGTAACGTAAGAATTAATTTTCTTGGTCTAAAAATCTACAGGGAAGAAAGGGCTAGTGAATTCCAGGGTTTTAGTAAACGGACGCAAACAAATGCAATAATACACAGTATGTCAATGAATCCAATAGAGCACAAGATGATAGCATTAAACTACTTGTATATGTTCAACAGAACAAGTAACATTCTAGACATCACAAATAAAAGGGGGAAAAAATAAAGGTAACCAAACAGCTAGATATTATGGTTAAAATGCAGACTAAATAATAAAAGTCACTATCAGGAAGAAAGAACCGGAGAAATAACAACAACAAAGATTTCTTACAAAAAACAGTGTCAACGGAGCGAATACCACACCAACGTTCCCTTAGAATCAGTGATTTCCCAAGAAATGTTAGCGCGGAAGTGTTTTACTATTTAGCAGTCTCCATATCGCAGTTACGTCCATACCTCGAAATATGTGAACGAATTTAATTGCCGTTTTCTTTTATTATTAATACGTAATATTACGAAGATGTGTCAGATAAAATCGAAAAAATATGGCGAAAAGCATGGGCTATGGAACGTAAAGTTGTCACCCTCTGAAGCAGAATGAATGAGAGAGGATAGTGAGACACGCTACATGCAGTGGAGGAAAACTGATACACTTCCGCTACGAATACTACGGCAACTTCTCCGACAGCTCTGTATTGCGGGTAGACTAAACAATGGCAGGTGCACACTTCAAAATAAACACACAAAAAAACATACGTAAGATCTGAGTACTAGACCACATCGGCGACAGCGTTTTGCACGTTTAAAGCTACGGATGTTTCGTACCTGACATCTGAGCATGCTGTATTTTATCCAACAAGAAGCACACGGCCTCGTGTGTTTTCTTAGACTTGCACTCTTCACTTCCGGTTGTAAAGACGTGGGAATCAGCCCTTCGTTTTGCTAAATCATGAAAACACTTGTAACAAGACTGAGTCTGCGCCTGTCATAGGCCTCGAATTCGTTCCATCTCACCATCTTTACCATCTTATCGGATGTACATTCTCCTGAAGTCAGATCTCGATAAAAATAAAGACAGACTAGTTATCAAGTTCGCCCACTAAGATCCGACTATTATCTCGTAACTGGCAGAATCAAAGTTCTGTTACTTAATCCTCAAGAACATTTATTTAACAGAGAGATATTTTAAATAAATGTTCGAATTTATTTCCAGGAAACGTAGGGTGGGTTATTTAATGAAAATCAAGTATTAGATCCCAGAACTAGACAAACATTTTACGAAAGAAGGAATCAAGAGTTAGCTGAAAACAAAGAGCTGCGAGATTTGACGGGATACCAACCGAGTTGTGGAAAATTTGCAATGTGAAGGGGCAAATTTAAATTTTAACGAATATATTTAATAAAATTAAGAACGAGAAACAAACTCTTTTGACAGAATAATTACCGTTATTTACCAAGTTTATAAAGAGAGGAGTTTAATGTTATTAAGATCAGTGAACCGAGTTCTGCATGTAGTCAAGTCAGGAATCAGGGCACCATGGGGTTATTAAATGCTGTATATTCTTGAACATTTTCGTTCGTATATTATTAAAAAAATACACGTTTCGGAAGCTGGCTCTGTTTCCGTCATCAGGTGAAATATAGCATAATAAGGCAAGCCCACTGGAAAAAAAGCAATCTCAGTTTCCGGACCCAACTGATTATATTGCATACTTTCATCTGGGCCAGCTTACGAAACGTTTTATTTAAATTAACACGAAGGAAAATGTCTAAAATTATGCATAAGTTTAACGTCACGCCTTCGTCAAAAATCTTCCGACAAATCCCAGAGGCCTTAATAAAATCAGGCCTGCGAAACAAATCAATTTCCAGTTACTGATCATTCAAACAGCAACAATAGTGACGTCACCTCATCACTGACTAATCAACACTTGATGACGAAATCCGATATTTGTCAATTGTACAAAAAAGAATATTTATATAATTTCGTAAACTCTAATCGTTTAGCTCCCCACCGAAACAATGCGTGAAATG
The DNA here is from genome assembly GCF_000696155.1 of Zootermopsis nevadensis. The sequence continues at coordinate 271,219 of NW_019059717.1, read as the reverse complement.
TATGTACGAGGTGCGATCGGAAAGTTTAAAGACTGTGTCAATAGAGGGCGAACCGGATGTAGTACGAGCTTCTGACTTTAGGGGGTGCGGCCTACATTCATAGTGAATCAGTGTGCCAGCCGGCATCATCGAATTAGCATTTGTTTCTTAGTTACGGGCGTTTTGGTAGTGCATTACACCGACCATCCTGCGATTTCGGAATGGCGTGTGCATCAAATTTTGCCAAAGACTCGCCAAAACGGCTACGGAAACCTATGAAATGCTAAAGCAAGCATTTGGGGAGTCCGCAATGGGTCGTGCACAAACGTTTGTGTGGCATTCACGTTTTAAAAATGACCGAACCTCTGTCGATGATG
>NW_019059717.1:140477-254995 GCF_000696155.1 Zootermopsis nevadensis | reverse complement strand
GCGATTTCGGAATGGCGTGTGCATCAAATTTTGCCAAAGGCTCGCCAAAATGGCTACGGAAACCTATGAAATGCTAAAGCAAGCATTTGGGGAGTCCGCAATGGGTCGTGCACAAACTTTTGTGTGGCATTCACGTTTTAAAAATGGCCGCACCCTCCTTATTCGCCGTGTGCCTTCTTCCTCTTCCCAAAGATGAAATTCAGCTAAAGGGAAGGAGATTTGAGACGATAGAAGAGATTCAGGCAGAATCGCAGATGGTGCTTGACAGGCTGACAAAGAAAGATTTCCAGGGATGCTTCCAGGCTTGGCAGCGGCGCTGGGATCGTTGTGTTCACTCCCAGGGGAACTACTTCGAGGGTGATGGATGAATTTAATACCTGAGATAAGTGTACGGGTTTTTATACGCGCAGTCTGGAAACCTTTCGATCGCACCTCGTACACAACAGACAGAATCTGGTGGCAATCTGTACGTCTGTTTCATTGGAAATATTCTGGAAGTTTGTAGAAATGAAATAAAACAAATGAGGACCTTGTATTTAAACTTAAACTTAATTTGCCTGACTTTATATTCATGACTCTCTCGCTTCAAATGTTGGCCGGACCGCCGGTTAATCTACTATTAAATTCGAAATGCTCAACTTTTGCAAGTAAACGTTTTTTTAATTTACTATTTCATGAACGAATAAATGTGCTAATACTTTAGTTGTATTTTAGAGCAGCGTGTACTAAATTATATTTCCTTTCCTATAGATTTAAACACGATTCTTTGTATTTTTATCAAATTATTAAATGTTCGACAGATTTTCATTTTATCTTAACGCACGAAAGTCGTTCAGATAATAATCACCCATTCCAGTTTCATTCAAGAAAATTCACTCAAGAAAACAAACGCAACTTGTGGTGGTATATGATTTCATATTCCGCTTCTACATACTACACGTCGACTGACACAGCCCCAGGAATGTGGCAGATGACAGTCATGTGACCACAAGCAAAACAGTGTTTTTCATTTTCAGTCCGCGGAGGACGAGTGGAAAACATTCACAAAAGGCCGAAAGCTGTCTACGGAGACGATGTTGTGAAGAGAATCAGTGATGCAAAACTAGCAAAGAGGAATACGTACATGGCAAATCTGATTTTATCACCGGCAACAGATTCACGTGTTCTTCTTCCTCGATGACGCACTGTCATTCCACGAGAAGAGAGTTATGAGGAAAATAAATACAGATGCAACAAACAAATCGGCGAACTTAATTTTCTTTCGCTTATTTCAACATAATTTGAACAATAAAATAATTATATATGATTATCCTACTTCCTGAAAGTCCACACGGCGTTACAATCAAAAAACTAATAACAAGATCTTCACCACCGTGAAAACCTAAAACGTAACATAAATAGGTATTTACCAAAAGTTTAGCTATCGGTATCCTTCCTGCAAAGCTCTCTGCAATTCGGCAACTTCCAATCAGCGTCCTCGCCCGATACCAGAATAAAAGTAATTTCTAACTCATCTAAATAGTTTGGAGCTGAATAAGATACAACCCATTATCGCTCACAAATCTGTCTAGACACATCACTGTCTGGGTTTGAAAGTAAAGTGGGTTTCTAACACTAACGAGATTTTAACATTTGACAGCTGCATCACAACCACTGCGCAACCACACAATCCCGATTATCGTAGGCCTACTTAGTTTTCCACATCAATCACAACCGATAGCAACGTGTAGTGGAACAGATCACAGGGTCTGTAAAACCAATCCAGTTTCAAAGCAGTATAGGGGAAGACGGGGAAATGGTGGTCAGGCAATTTGCTTAAAAACAGCAGAAAGATGCTTTCAGCTGGTACTGCCACCTAGTGCTTCAGTGTAGCGCAAAAGCGAACTCCGGTGCAGTTAAAGAGAGAGTTTCATGTGTTGTAGTAGTTTTAATTCAAATTTCAGATGTGAGTAACATGAACTTAGAATTTGTCCGTTAAGACGATTTAAATGTGTAGTGGTGCAGTGTAAAAAATAAAACATTTTATTCAGCCATTGTCTTATATACTTCAGTGACACCGTGAAACTCAAATAGTAACCCCTAGGGGTGGGCAATAGCAGTAAAAATATTGCACCTTCAAGTATCACTTTCTAGAATGTTTTTATGGTGAACGTATATCACACTGCACAAAGATTAATGACCTTGAGGCTAATGTCAGTTTAGGCCTAAGCAAATATGCAACTTTTATCTTGCATTTATCTGGAATGATCTCTATTTGCTCGTTCTTCCCTAATCGCATAAAGCGATAAGGAATTATATACAGAGATAGGGAGATAGAGAGAGGAGACAGATAATAAGATATTAATCCAAGCGAACTTTTTATATCTTCAGATGAAGCAACTTCATGGAAACAGGAATGTGGAGACGAAAACAAATTAAACACCAAAATATGAATTTGTTTTAAAAACCTAAAGGCAACAGAGGTATTGGCAGATGCATGCAATAGAGGTGGGATGCTATTAAAGTGGATTTGGGGAAAAAAACAGAATGTGAGGCTGTGGACTGGATTCACCGACTTCAGGATTTGGTCCAAAGGCAGGATTTTGTAAACAATGCGATAAAATTTCGCACTGTACAAACGTGCGAGATATGTTAGCCTGCTGAGTAGCCCCCAGTTTTTAAAAACGACTTCTCATTGTGGGCTGTTACCGGACGTCGAAGTAAAGTGGGTAGTACTCCTACTTCGCATTTGGTCGGTACCCGATTCAAATCTCGGCTCCGAAACGGGCCATCTCGAAATGTTTACTGCTGTTTTCCTCCTTCCCCCATGACAACGGCAGGATAGTACCTCAAATTAGACTACGAACGCTTCCTTCAATATTTTTCAATTAATTGTTCATTAATCATCGTATCACTCTCTGATACTTTGTCTTAGCTACTGACAGTGTCTGTAAAATTGTAAATCACGAGGTATTTGATATAATAGAAGCTCGCACAACCGACCTGCCATTTCATGGCTTTCAACTTGCCCTCAAATGCTTTTAGGGCCCACACTTGTGATTTAGGCCTTGTAAACCGTTCGCTTCCACGGACTGGTAGATCACAGTTGTGGCTGGTCACACACTGCAGTCCATCCCGGACCGTGTGTAACTGGTGGAATATATTGGGTCTTCGGGATCTCAGGGGGATATTTGCTTCACTCAGCTAGTCGGTAGGCAACGACTCATCTGAGTTGTGTTCACGGCCAGTTCGTAGCAAATCAATCAACCACTTTATTAATTTCACAATCCTCGTACAAATCACAGCCACCTCCGCACGTACGTCCACCTTTCCCAAGCTCACAAATTGTTGTGTTGCAACAGTCGGCAAAACTCATATTTCGTTTACCGTAAACATGCTTTTTTTATTTAGTGTTCTGTCTGACGACAGGTCCATATGAACAGGATCCTTCCATCCTTTTCTCGGACTCGGACTGGGACCTGTTCATATACGTTCTTGGCAGATGATCCAGAAGTGGTTTGCCATTGCCTTCTTCTGTGTGTGAATGGAGTAATTGTTGGGATGCCACGGAGAAACCGGGGAAGCCCCCGGAGGAAAACTCCGTGTTGCCTAGACCACGGCCTTGCCCAACACAAGTTATAAATTCGGGCACCGCCGGGAATCGAAACCCGAGACCCCAGGATTACAAGGCCAGCGTTAAAATTTAAATCTTTGCCCCAACAATAAATGTAACAACAACTCCAACTTGGGGCGGGTCCAAGTTCAAGCCGACAAAAACACGACAATGAGTGGATAATAACAAGCCTTATCACCTAGCACGTAAAAGTTGGATTAATTATAAGTAGAGAATTAACGTAAACCAATAAAGGGATTGATTAGCGGTTACAGACTATGAGTTAAAACACTTGCCTTAATATTATCTCTGATTCCAGTACTGTTTGTGATAAAATAATTTACTTCACAAAGGAACTTAAGAACCTCAATACTCAGCGAATACAACTCAACTTTCAGCTTCGTCGTGTCAGATGTCACGACTGATTCTCTTCCGAAATTTTCTTCAGTTTGCCAAGCGAATGTGATTATAGCACTCAAACAGAAAAAAATTTTTAATGCTGACCTCGACCTCAAGCAATGCGCATCGTTTATACCATCCGCCACCAGAAACGAGGCTGTAGCGATCAATGCAAGGCGGAATGAAAATTACTTCTCGTGTGGAGGGAGTGAGTAGCTCATGAAAACGATTTATGGCGTCATAATCATTCGCCTACATGTCGAGTAAAAAGTTAGGTTAGGCAAAGCTACTGATGGTGGAGACAGTAAGCACGTCTGAAACGTCGGCAAATTTCTACCGGACTACGCAGGGCAACACCCGTGAAAGACAGTTATTTTTTTTAAATTAAACTCCAGTTATAAGTTTTGGTTTTCGCTTTTTAATGTTATAGTTGTAAATGACCACGGTCGATTGAAATTTAAAAACATACCATCACTTATCATGTCACAGAAGAAATACAGCGTATTTTTTAACACGTATCTTTTGAGGTGAAAAAAAAAGTCCTGCCATCTCTCGACAATTTAAGCATCCAGAAAATTCAATTTATGTCACCATGAAAGAAAAAAAAAGGAAACTTTTCTTCTGAAAATGTCAGAATGGAAAACTTTTTATACAAATTTCCCGACTCACCTATTCTCATCTGAGCTACGTAACTCGGACACTGATTCGGGAGTGTTAAATACGTGATGAATAATTAAAAAATTAATTTAAAACGAATGAGTAACTTATTCCCCTTGGGGAGACTTCACGGGTATGAAAAACAGAGACTCAAAAATAAGAACAGAAGCCATTAAAACGACAGCCAACATTATACGAGCTTTCTGGTATTGATGTAATCACATCAACTGTGTCTCACAAATATTTCACTGCCCAGAACAACTGATTTACTGGAAATTGTTTTTGCACGTGTCCTACTTTACCTTGATGCATGTGTTGTGTTTCACCGTAGCGGGACAGTGCAGAAGAGAACTCAGTTCGTCCACGAGTGAAGTCCCATATTCCCTTGTGTCAGAACATTGAGATGTTGGGTTTGAGGAGGCAGGCCCTCTTGTACAGCACCACAACGCCACTAACCTCTGAAAAACAGAAATATTCAGAACGGGCATCAATGCACCACGAAATCAAAGATACTGCACTGGAATATATACGAGGGTCGCTCATTAAGTAATGCCCCACATTTTTTTCCTCAGAACATATTTATTCAAGATGGCTCAAATTTAGTGACAATATAAATCAATGTTTCCTTTACACATACTATTTTTCCACATAGTCCCCATCAACTTGTACGGTTTTACGCCAGCGTGGAACAAGGGCATGCATGCCTTGCCGGTACCAGCTCTTGTCCTGTCCCCGTAGCCATGTCCTCACTGCTTGAATCACGCTCTCGTCATCTTCAAATCTTGTTCCGCGGATAGCATCTTTAAGGGGCCCAAAGAGATGGAAGTCGGAGGGTGCCAGATCTGGACTGTAGGGTGGATGGGGTAGCACCGTCCAACCCAATTTGGTGATTTCTTCCCGGGTTCTCAGACTTGTGTGAGGGCGTGCATTGTCGTGCAGGAGCAAAATTTCTGCTGGATGCTTGTGAGGCCGAACTCGTCGAAAACGCTTCTTGAGGGTTTTCAGGGTCCTGATGTACGCGTCTGAATTGATGGTCGCACCTCTTGGCATCACATCCACAAGAATGACCCCATCACTGTCCCAAAAGACAGTCATCATGACTTTTCCGGCGGAGGGAGTTGTCTTGAATTTCTTCTTTCTCGGTGATTGAGGATGATGCCACTCCATTGACTGCCTTTTTGTCTCTGGCTCAAAGTGGTGTATCCAGGTTTCGTCACCTGTAATGATCCGGGACAGAAAGACCTCTCCCTCAGCATCAAAACGCTCCAACAATTCAGAAGAAATCGTTTTCCTTTGAATCCTGTGGTCTGCTGTGAGACTTCGTGGAACCCATCTTGCGCACACCTTCGAATATGCAAGAGCCCGGATAATTGCAATCAGAGCGCGGCAGATCACGGAGCTCGGTTTCTTCACTTCCTGAAGCTTTAACTCTCTTAGCCCCGCGACCAACGGTGCTCCTATCGACTGCACAGCTTCCATACACAGCACACAAACGTTTATGAATGTTCACCACCGTTTCTTTTTCAGCAACAAGGAATTCAATTACAGCTCGTTGCTTGTAACGAGAGTCGTTCACAGACGCCATTTTAACAGTTCACTACAGCTCCGCTATCGGTTGGAATCATTTGAAACTCCGTACACGACCGCGGGAAACATCAAATCTCAAGCATGTAAAAGTGCACTTTTCTATCTTCATTATTGGCTGAGAAAAAAAATGTGGGGCATTACTTAATGAGCGACCCTCGTACTTCATGATATTCCTGAAAAGCTGACAGTTGATCAGATGGCCAAGAGATTCTCTGGATATATGGCACCTGAAGTCTCATAATGTATTCAAAACGGAAAATCTGACCAGATTCTGAGCTAGATAAATCCATCCCATACCCTCATCATTCTAGTTCACTAAGCTCCATTTTAATATTATTCTCAACTCGAAGCCTACATTATAATAAGTAAGCCTATTAAAAAGTGATAGTGGAACCATGGTTCCGGAGAATTTGACGTAAATATGTCTATACGGAAAGGAATCATTGTTAAAATCTCTTGTCAATATTATCGGCATTTTATTAGGATCTTCAGTGGCCATAACTGAAAACATCTTTGTATAATTTCTCAAATGACTCAAAATAAATCTCTTACCATCATCAATAGGTTTGTGGTTACAAATATACAGGGTTACAATTAAAACTTTTTCACCATTGACCATACGCTCTGGAGTTCATTATTTAATAATTCTATTTTTCAACGTTGTCTGTACTGTCTCATATATTCTGCGTTATGGAGTCTTTTAGCTTCAATGTCATCCATCTTGTACATAGTATGACGCAACAAACTAACGCAACAATAGATTTCTTAATAATTCTTATATAAGATAAGTACCTGTGATATTCTAATACGTTTTTACCTGCACAAAATTATCTACTCTACGACGCACTTCTTCTACAAGCGAATCACAGCTCAGCTCTTGCCCGCAATAACGAAAGTAATGTAACACAACAATGCCGAGTAAACAATTGACATTTCCTAGGTAACAACAATGCGGTTACACTTTTTCGTTTCCTTTTTTCGTTCCCCTTTTTCGTTACACTTTTTTGCTGAATGACCCTTCCTTATAGACGTATTTACGTCAAAAAACTTAACGTACCTATACCTAAAAATGGAAAACATTAAAACTGGGCAATGAAGTGAATTTACAGAGACGCTGTTTTACCATCAAACGAGATGTAACGTTCTAAATGTTATATTGCTCCGTTAAATAGTTAATACATAATTTTAGAACAGTTTCCAGATTCAACAAAAAATGTACGTCTACCGATCATAAAAACAAAATAAAATCACAATGCAACAGGCGAGGATGTAAGTCCCGCATTAGAAGCGAAGAAATAATAAATTATCCAGAATTTATACTCCAACACAGGAGGAACTCAACCAGCCACGTTTAACGTAAACACAAGAGTACTGAAAACGGGATGTCAGGAATAAACGGACCAGACTAAAACCGCGCCACAGACGAACCAAGTGAACTCGGTTGTTACATAAATTGTCACAATGCTTCTTATGGGAAGTAAACAATTACAGCTCATTGTACGCAGAAGACCATTTCGCATCGCGCCCTTGTGGACGTGCCAGTGCAGTCCAGTCAAGTTGCTCAGCTACCTGAGAGGTGCTGACTTAAATGCACTGTGAAATGTTATACGTGTATATATAACACGACTGTAAATCGATTAGCCGACTATACAAACTTAAGCAGTGCATGGATCCTAAGTTATCCAATCAGTTAAGAAACTTCTTGCTTTTAGAGAATTTGATGCAACAGTGTTCATAAAAACCTGCTACAGAGCCACATTCTCAACCAGTTAACGTCCTCACAAACATAAGTTCATCTTCCCACGTATTCTTTTCCTTTCGTGTTGTACCCTGCAGATTAAGGTAGGTTCATTGGCAAATCCCTGACTTATGTTCAGAAAGTTTCAATAGACGCAGAATAGCTCTGAGCTTCAGCTACGTCACAGTAAAAGAAGGTAAGATGGACAGGGAAAGGTGGGGGTCGGATTTCTTACGCCTTCATTTTTCATGCACTGAATTTAGCAGTACATTGTTGTTTCTTTGTGTGTGTGTGAACCAAAGCAACTATAGAACACGCCTTATCCTGCATGTGCTACTTCTCCGGCCTGAACGTAATAATTTCACATCTGATAGTGTACAAGGACGGACTGGGTAATCTCTTCCTCCGTATGTGCTATCACTTCGCAGTCTTCTCCTCCCTCAAAAGTTTGTATTTGATATAATTAATCTAGGCTCGGAGTTATGCGTCCACTGTACTGTGCCAATCTTTTAAAAGAGTCCAGGGTCACAAACTTCAACTCCCTTATCTTTACAACACATCACTCTACGAGATGATATAATGTTAAGTAACCAGTTAATTAATATTTCGGCCTGTTTTAAACCTATGTAGTACTCTATCCTCTGGCACTCGGAAAATACCATTTTTTAAAAAATTTATTAATGTCCAAAATACATTTAGTCCTTTCAGTGTTCCTCAGTTACTCTTTCAACTCCACGCACAAATATCTGTTATGCGGTCCGAATCCTTCACCTGTGAATCTACTATAGTAATAGTCCACCGCAGTTCTTAATCATATCATTCAAATTTCATCTTTCATGATTCTTTACAATATTATTTTGGAAGGTCCCGCGCCGTAGCCGCGCGGTCTGAGGCATCATGCTTCGGACCGGCGACACGGAATGCGCGCTGGTTCGAGTCTCGGGAGAGAAGAAATTTTTCATGAGATTTTCGACCGGTGTATGGGACCGGTGCCAACCCAGTATCGTGAGGAAATTGGGGAGCTACAATCGGTAGCGTAATCCGGTCACGAAAACTAACAATGACTGGGGGTTCGTCGTGATGACCAAACGTCACCCTATATCTGGTTGGCTGATCGTTCACCTCTGCTTAGGCATGTGAACGTGAGGCCAGCAGTCAAGCTAGTCGGCTTTGGCTCTCAGAGGTCTGTTACGCCACGGATTTATTTATTTATTTTATTATTTTGGAACAGAATGACGGAGTTACCGAAAACCGTTGCTGAAACTGCGTGAGAAATCTGTCTCGCTACACGCCACGGACGAGTTACAGCTCCTACTCGTTCTTGACCTCGTCACTAGATGGGGGGTAAGTGGTCAGCGTCATGCCCCGGCCAAGCTGTACCCCCGATACCCACCGCATAAAAGGCTGGGTGGCCCCCACAGTAGGTTTGGACGCAGAGACAATATGAAAAATCCTTCACCTCTACCGGGGATAAAACTCAAATTGTCCAGTCCGCAGTCAAGACACTATGATGACTGAGCTACCTCGGTGCCTTCAGCTTAGACTATACCGCAGAAAAACACTCACAAATATACAATTCTTTACTATCTAAACAACGTTTACATATGCGTAATCTTTACTGAAGTTACGGAGGAGGAAATGTTTCAGTGGGAAGAGATACAGATGTCACCACTCTGAAATTACGAAGATGTTTCCTTGTTACGAGTTTACGTTAAAACGTCACATACGGAATAATTATGTCCTGTAATTTTATAGTAGGCTTACAGCCTTGTAATTTCTTATTTTATGAGGCCACGCTTTTTTACGAATGAAGCCAACTTCAATTCGTGGCATTTTATATTTGGCATGTGTCCACTTTAACACTAGTAACGATGCCAGTTGGTCGTTGCCAGTTTTTTTTAAACAAAGAACGGAATTACAACTGACGCAATGTTACTAACCCTTTGAAACCGAAACTTGTCCAAAGAGTATTTAACAATCCAGTCCGTACCGCAATGACAGCACAAGGCGCCTCCATTAAAAAAAAGATTGTTTAATACTGTTAAGGAAGGTAAGCGCTGTTTATTCTGTGAATCATACAATAACCATACACAAGAGTTAAACGCACTGTACTTTTCAGGGTTCCAAAAAATAACGACTGGTGGATTTTAAATGGCATTCGTAATTAGTATTATTATATACTTTGTTCATTTACCCCAAAACACTATTCGCGAAAAATAAGTAATACTAATAATTGTAATTTTACAGCTTACAAATACATGTCTATATAACATTGTGGTGCGCGCGCGTAGAATCTGACTGCATAACTTTATTTACACAATGCAAACTTGCGGTCGCAGTCACAAACCGATTCACAAAGAATCAACCTTCAAAACTGCGTGAAATGCGTCACGCGTCAGCTCCTTGGCACAGCAATATCTTAGGACACTTTTTTCACGTGGAACAATGCAATCGGACACGTCGTAGAAGAACTAAGGATGTGGGAGATGGATGGTGAATCACACCGTCATTGGTAAATGAGTAATGCACGTTGGCGACGCCGACATCCAATGAATTCCACAATATCTGGTTTACGCACTTCTGATTGACGATGTAGGAGCGTATACTATTCACGCAAAAAACTTTGTTTCCCAGCGGCAGTACTCCGTAGGTCGTTGTCTGAGTTCCTGTACCGGCAATGTTTTTGGTTTACATAGTGTTTGTTTTATTTCTACCCGCACGTTATTGGAGTAGGCGAAACGCACAGTTGCGTCGCGGCTAGTGTAAATAGATATGCTAAACCAATAGGGCTCCGTTTCGTACTCTGTATGTCGTTTGCAAAATCAGGATTGACCAAATATTCGTTCCGACATGCTGTAAGATTTATTCCATTCGCATTCAGCCAGAAATACACTATCAATGTGTGACGTGAGAGGCGTAATGTTGCCTCACACTGAAATGGAAGTGCCCCACCTGCTCTGTACAAAGGTTCCAACCAGAACTTGGTTTTCAGATCGCCAACATGTCTCAGGGCTGTTATTAAAGCTGCTAAAAAGAACCAAGAATACGCATGAAGTCACTTAATAAAAGCGATACATTGCAATACACATTTATTTTCTCCTACCACTTTTTTAACCCACCCACCACCAGATTTATTTATTTATTTAGTGTTCTGTCTGACGACAGGTCCATATGAACAGGATCCTTCCATCCTTTTCTCGGACTGGGACTGGGACCTGTTCATATACGTTCTTGGCAGATGATCCAGGAGTGGTTTGCCATTGCCTTCTTCTGTGTGTGATTGGAGTAATTGTTGGGATGCCACGGAGAAACCGGGGAAGCCCCCGTAGGAAAACTCCGTGTTGCCTAGACCACGGTCTTGCCCAACACAAGTTATAAATTCGAACCCGAGACCCCAGGATTACAAGGCCAGCGTTCTACCCGCTAGACCACCTCATCTTATTATTATTTTGTGTTCTGTCTGACGACAGGTCCATATGAACATGATCCTTCCATCCTTTTCTCGGACTGGGACCTTTTCATATACGTTCTTGGCAGATGATCCAGAGGTGGTTTGCCATTGCCTTCTTCTGTGTGTGAGTGGAGTAATTGTTGGGATGCCACGGAGAAACCGGGGAAGCCCCCGGAGGAAAACTCCGTGTTGCCTAGACCACGGCCTTGCCCAACACAAGTTATAAATTCGGGCACCGCCGGGAATCGAACCCGAGACCCCAGGATTACAAGGCCAGCGTTCTGACCGCTAGATAAATTAACAAAATGTGCATTTACTAAGTACTGAAAACTCTCGCAATGGTATGACGCATTGTACAATTTCGAATAGGTTTCATTTAATTATCAGCTTAAACAACGATGCTGTTTCAGCATAATGTTACACAGCAGCACCGAATTAACAAAATAACTTGGCCATGTTACTCTTACTAGCACAATATGAAAGCTGAGATGATATAATAAAATAAATGATACAGAAAATAATAATTACAATAACAAGTTTGTGACAACATGGGAAAGAGCACGTGAGCTATGCTCCAACGAGGCATATAAATTTATCTGATGATCCAACTGCCAGACGATTTGAATAACAAATATGGCAGATAAAACAGACATCGATTTGCGTTTCCATGTACAGTTCCCTTCATCCGTTCTGACTACGTCTCGGTACTTGCTTTTCAGAAGAGGGCATCAACCAGCGCGGTTTTTGATGGCTGTAATAAATCTACGAATTCGATAAAGCAGGAAACTCCTTGTCAAGCTAAATAATTAACAGCTGTTCAAAGAAGACGTACCTGCTTAGTCATGTAATTTTCACATGGAGTCAGTGACATCTTAACAAAATGTTCCCATCTGATACATTTCTTGAAACCTAACATTTCTGGGATACAGTTCTTTCTGTAAACAAACAAAGAGTTGAGACACTTCTTTAATCGCATAATTTACGTAGTGTTGAATTGTAGAGTAATAGTGTTAATGGTGAAATGGGAACGTTGTGGTAACAATCGTGGCCTATTTTAAGCATCTGTCTGAAGGGCGTGAGGGTCTCTACGAAAACTTAACTATATTTAGTTTCGGGCCAAGATCTGAACCGGGGAATAACCAAATACGAAGGAGTAAAAACCATTTAATTGTGAAGCTCAGTGGTAGCCAATATGCGTGAATTGGGCAATTCGCGTTTGACATGGTGATATTCACTTATCACATTAAAAGTAGAAAATAGGAAAATTCATATTTAAAATATTATAAAGATTATACCGGCATTTGCTTGAATGGGGGCTGAAGAAAATCACGATGAAGAAGTCCGGTTGTAAATGTTTGCTTCATGTTACTATTCTTTTGACCTTCGTCCATCGTCTGAATTATAGAATTATAAATCTACGACCTGGGGGGGGGGGGGGGGGGGGGGGGGGGGGTTCCAACTGATAGGTTTCTGTCCTCTTCTCCCCCCTCCCATTTCCATCTGAAGACGAAGGCAGAATCAAGCTTCCGAAACGTTGCAGTTTTATAATATTGTACTTTAAGATGATGGACAAAGGCCAAAGAACAATTTTACGGATTATAATGCACTATCGTCAAAGTTCGACTGGTAAATATTCTCCGTCAGCAAACGCCTTTAGGGGAAAAAATGCAGAGGTACGGCAGCACGCAGACGATCTGCCTCGGTAGGCCTGGATCAATACCGTCATCCTGTTCCTGTTACCAGCACGATCAATCAACTGACTGTGTCGCCCTGTTGCCCGCAGCTCGTATTCAACGAAACCACGAATTTAATTCTAGTTATCATTCCCTGCATGCAAATCCACAAAACGTCATGGTACGTGCTTAGCTATTCTACGTTATATTTCTAAGATCCGGCCTCGATTCTAGGCTGGCAGACCTTCTATCCTGACTAACACAAATGCTGGGGTTAACACTCTCAAATACGTCACGATCCATCCTTCAAAAATTACTATATTTTCATTCCCATCACACAGGACGCTTCAAAACTCTGTTAAAAAAATTAAGTCCGAAATCTAGGCTAGAGCAGTAAACAACTAAAAATACTGATCTTTAAATGTTAAAAAATAAAACACCTCAATATTTTACACATCATATGGATTAGTCTTGAATTAAACGTGTTCGAAACTTTTAAGTGGTCGGCAAAAAGTGACGATGGGCTCATGCCAGCTATAGACTTTGATTACAACAGAGATAATCAAACTCACACAGTATGTACTGGTGTGTCATGGGTACGCAGTGTTTAATTTCCTCCGCCTGTCATCAGCAAACTAGTTTTCGAGCAAGGATTGTGGAAGCAATTATGAATATTGATCATGATCTTCTGGCTTTCGGTGCCATGTAGACTTACAGGCAGACGCCAACGTTTAGGAGAAAAATACCGCCTCTAACATCAGGGCTGACAATAGTTTTGCTTCTCCGAAATGTTGGAATCTACAACGAGTCTACAAGGCGAAGAACCCCAGCATAAAGCAGAGAAATTAAATCATCCTACGGCCTGAGAAATAAATCTGCTGCATATTGCGGAGAAAAGGTTGAACTAAGAGGACAGAAGCAGAGGGCGGCGAAATGAAACACGCAAGGTGACGTCATAACTATCACATGAACCACAGTTACTCTATCTGTAGTCCCAGAGCTCGAAACATCCTTTAAACACTGATAGTTTTATGTGCAATCCAACTTCCTCTACTTTCTGGAGACGGAAACGAAGTGGGGAAAAGCGCTGTGACTCCTCCAAGAGCAGAGCTGCCACGTCAGCATGACATCAGGAGGAGAGTTTTCCAGGAATTCGGACTGCCGAGTCGTATTAAGAGCAAGGCGGTAGCTACGAGTAGAGTGGCGATGTAGCAGTAGTGTTGATGGAAGAAAGCGGGAGGCTGAGTAGTGAGGACTATTCAGTTTTCATGTTATGCGGCGTAACAGGTTAATTTAGCGCAAGCTATAACACTAAGTCATGCAGCCGGAAATAAAAGTTAAATAACAACATAATAAAGCAATTAACAATGAGGATAAGACTTAGCGTCAACTGAGACTGAATATCATAACTGTTGATAAGGAAGAGATCATATGTTGGCAGCGGCTCTACACTGTGTTGAGAATTCTTTATAAACTACTGAAATGACTAACGTTTTCGCAGATCTAAAATTATAATGGCGCAAGAAAGCAATCAACTAATCATGGGGCCCGAAGATTTAATACCGTGAAAACCAAATACACGAACCTTAATCAGTTAATGCACATCCAGTCCTCATAGAAATAAAAAATAAACTTTGCTGCCTTTTATGTGACTTGAAGGCTCATTGCTGTGATCACCCAGCCGTACGGATCTAGCACACATCCTCGTATCAAACTTCTTTAAGACATATTTTAATATTATCCTCCAGTTTATACCTAGGTCTCACACTTAGCCATTTCTCTTCAGGCTTTCTACTTGAATGTTTGTATGGACTTCTCGCCTCTACCACGCAAACTGCATGCATTGCTTATCCTTATTAAATCTGAACACCTTAAACAAACTTGGTGATAAATATAAATTAGAAAGTTCATCAGTCTCTCCAGTCTCCCATTACATCTTCCCTCTTAGGTCTAAATATTCTCCTCAGTATCCTGCTCTCCTTCACCTTCAATCCATGTCCTTCCTCTACTGTAATAAACCAAGTTCCTCACATACAGAAATGTTTTTCATGAATTTCATATAAATATCACAGGAATACTTTCACCCCCTTCTGGGTCTTTGAAGCGATTGCATCCCACATCAGAACTACACAACCAATCTATCGTAACCCCTTCTAAGTTTATACAAACAGCAAGTTTAGTCAAAACTTTTTTTGTCTTTCTCTATGCCTTTGTCTTATTTTCCTTTCCTTCCGTGTCTTTCTTTACAAAACTTACGACATTTTCTAAAGCCAACCTGCAGAGGAGCCACCATCGCCCCCCCCCCCCCCCCCACCTGAACCAAGTTTCGCGAGCTAAAGAGGAGTAATAATTTATCTACGCATGGCAATTACATAAGTTGTCCGTAAGGCCCATTATTATTCAGGGGCATGTAGCAGCAATTTCTCATTAGGCAGACAATGCCCGGGTCTTCAGCGGAATGTTTCCACGGGAATACAAGTCAAAGTTATTACGCGTGCTAATTAAAGCGGAAACACAGACCATACATTTTACTCTTTTGGGCATAGCACCGCGTCAAAGTGACAAAGTTATCGATGTTTCGGAGGAATTTTTAACCTCCTACTTCAGGGTTTAAGCAATGGTAACGTTGGGAAATCTTCCCACTTCGATACGATGAGAGATCCGGAAGGCTACAATGATTGTGGACTGAGCTGATACACTCAAGTCGCATGTCCTTATGTTCATTTTGCCACTGCACTGGGTAAATATATAATCACAAAAGAGCATATGAGTGACTAATTATCCAGCCATTCGTATATTCTGTTGTGATTATGTAAGGTTAGGTTAGGTTAGGTTAGGTTAGGTTCAAAGCATTTTGTGCCAGGCCTATGTGGTGATGTACTGAAGCATAATTAAAACAGTTTAGAAAGTTGAGTATATGAAAAACTTCAGGCCAAGCTGCTTATGACTTGTTCAAAGTAGCTGCCTTCTGACACGTTGCGCCGTATAGTCTGGTTTTCCTGGTAATGTTCTTTCTCTAGAGGAGATCACTGCCTCTATCACCACCTTGATGATGGAAGCAGGCAGGCCTCTCAGAAACATGTTTCCACCAGAATACATAGTGCAAATTGCTATAAGGCAGCCATATTCATATTCGTCACTGTGCGAACCTCACAGACGTCTTGTTTCCGAAATAATTCATTCAGATGTATACATAAAGTTACATTTTTAGAGCTGACATCCGTGATCACCTTTGCACCATTTTCCTTTTAGCATTGTCTCTATACGTTGAAATGGTCACCACAATAATGCCGTTCAGTTCAAACTCTCCGTAGATTTTGGTATGTGATTCACCACTGACCAGAAATTTAATAATTCAGTGTTTAATCTTCAAATTCACGCCAGGAAACATACTCGTAGCTTCCGAATGTGAACACCGACCCTCTCGTCTTCGAAGACAAGTTGTAAATGGAAAGAGAATAGTAATTTCTTTAATTATATAACTATTTCATTTCAGCTGCATGGTTTACATAGCGACGAATAGCAGAACGATTCTGGATGATGAATTGTAAGGGACGTGGCAGGAAGAGGTTGTGGCTTTCTTTCGGTGGGCTTACCAACAGAACATTTGGCTTGAGAGACTGAAAAAGAACACGACAAGCTTTAGCCAAGACAGTTGGCCCCCGGGCCTGAATTTAAGTCTTTAGGTCGATAATCGCTATATCAATGGCATTATATGACATTCTAAATGCAGTTAAACATAAATACAACTTTATGAAGCTGGTTGGCCTGCAACAGCATGGTTTAAGGAAAACTCGGATAAATAGTTCGATTTTCATTAGTGACGCAGAGAGCGAATGCATTATATCTCTATCTCTAAATTATCAAATAAGGAAAAAAACATGGACTGTCTCCTTAAAAACAGGATGTCTCGTCATCTTTTGTTTTGAGGGAAAGCTCCTAACGCCTCATTAAAAATACATCCTCAGACCAGGAAACGGAAGACAAGCCTACAAAATTAACTCACTTCCGGCAGAGTTTAGATTGCTGCGTAAACTACACACGATTCTTAGCGCCACTAAACAACATGAAGAGACGAAGTTCTCACGTTTAAATCCGAAATGACCTGTTAACATTCTACATGTATGTGCAAAAACACTATCAACTTTCCCAACTTTTCTGCCACTTGTATGACATCTGTAAAGCGAACATCATACGTGGCCTCAAAATACTACCCGCATAGCACATCAGTTACTGTTTTTAGATATTCTGTTAACCGAAATATAGTAGGCTCTGAGATAACTGGATATTTTTAAGGTGACAAATGAATAAGCATGCGGGTTCAAACACCTGTTCACTCCGCCATCATAAAATGCCTCAGACAACAAAAACCTTTTCTCTTTAAATCAATGTCAGAATAGTACGACAATGTGAGAAACAGATATTTCCAATTAGGACTTAATAGATTTGTCGCCCATTCAAAAATTACATACAAAACTATACTTTTATATGGGTTTCAGAGGTAAGTTAACAAAATTAAAATGACTGTCTTGTTTCTTGAAGCAGAGCTACGAACAATTACATCGCTTAACATTTCAAGGAAGAAATTCCAGGGCAAGAACATACATGGGTTATGAATAATGTCCAGGGTTCATTGATTTGACTATGAGACTTCGAGGGCGCGAGAGGAAATAGGAAATGTATGTTTAAGTCTTGTAACCCACCCACCCCGTTAAACGTAAAAGAGCATAAAAGGAAATAATTCCGAAAACAATAATACAAACAGATACGCAAAACCATTTTCTAATGCAAAATGTAGACGTGCCAGTTGCACAGCGCACTGAAGTTAATTTGTCTCGGCACCTGTCAGTGGAAGAACTTCCATGCCTAGGGTACACGTCACACACAAAAGCCCAGAGTGTCATCTTTACCATCACAAGGAGGCTGTGCTGTCTCCCTCACCACGTCCCTGGACGTCTCGCAGTCTCACCGTGTCTCAGGGCCTGTCTGTCTGTCTCACTGTGCCTTGCGTGTGGTTTGTTAGCTGAGAACTATTGATCAGGACCGGGTAAAAACTTTCACTTTCTTCACACTCGGTTCTGCATGAGTCAGAATATTTTACTTGAAGTGACTAGCTACGCGCTGGTCGACCGTGGTCCGATTATCGATAATGACGGGTTAATTTTTACCTGTATCACGTCCACCCACACTCCTGTCTAGTGGGTAACAAGGGCTATTGCTCTTGGGGTAAGAATACCAGAGTATGAAGCTAACAACAGACCTTATATCGTGTCGAAGGAAACAGTAACAAATGATTCACTTCAAAATCGCTTACACGCCTTAATGACATGAGGCTTAGTCACAGTGGCTACTCGACTTTCATTCAGCTTTTTTAGTGGTCATTCGGCAGTTTACAATACTTCATATCTACTCGTAGCTTCGAGCTCTCAAAGTTGTATCTATGTATTTTCGGAAACCCGCCACGTTAACGTTTTACTACAGATATAATCCACATCGTATTCACTTTCAACGTAGGCGGTTCAAATTTTACCCTGAACTTAGATCATGGCACACCAAATTATATTAAAGATACGGGCAAGCAACATGGCGTGTGGGTGAAGTCAAAATTCTAGGAACGTTATAGGTGCACAACCAGTGATTCAAAAGGCATCCAAATCTAAAAAGTGAACCTGAATAAAAATAGAAACAAACGAAATATCAAAGCACAAACTCAGTTTAACTCAGTTTGTGGAGTCGACTGCATGACTGCGCCGCTATCCAGAACTGAGACCTGAGATAATGTTTTCAGCATGGCGTTTCGTTAATGTCACTCATGCCCAGCAGTTGATGTAGTTAGAATTCCAAATGTGTGTGGTCAATATACCTACCCGTGCTTATGAAAATTCGTAGAATTGAGATTTCATGTTCTCACGGCGGTATGAAAATATTTTATTTATTTATTTATGTTTTATTTAACGACTGTATAGCGTCGAATAATAGCATGAATAATAAACTGGGAAGAACTTGAAGCGGTCGTGGCCTGGCCTAATTTAGGGTACAATCCCGACATATGGCTGCAGGGACTGTAAAAAAAACTACAAAAAAATTCTGTCACGACAGCCTGTCTCTGGGAACACATGACTCGTATTAGCGCTGTTAACACATCGGGTTCAGTGTGCTTATTAGACCGCTGTTGCATTTATGTTCGTTTCCTTCTATTATCTTCTATAATTATTAACATCCTTAAGTTATCAGTAATTATCAAGCTCCACTTATTTATACTTATACTTGTTTCCATATTAAAGCATATAACGTAACTGAACCACTCCCAAGTTTAAGTTGCCGATTTTAAAGATGACTTTCTATTTATCTAAGTCGTTTAGTTCTGCCCACCTTTGCTACCCTTGCTTTGACAGACTCTGTTGCCGGAATATGGGACGTTTTAATAGAAACAACGCACCGAAATTAGTAGGTGAAATACATTTTGTTCTTGTATTACCATTCAAAGGGCTGTATACAGCTACAGAGCTGCAACACCCCCTATAATTTTTCAAAAATATAAAAAAAATATTTTTTTGTGTTTATATAATTTGTAACACTTCATTTTAATATATTACTATTTTAATATTGCTCCTTGCGTTGTCATTATCCCACTAATAGGCTGAACTGTGGTGGGCGAGGAGTCCGAAGCAGAACGGGGCTATCATCCAGCTGCAAGGATTGTACTGTTTTGCGATGGGTTAGATTGTACTGGAGAATTTCTAGCGTGATCATCGGGTGGTCGTGGGGATGTCTTGGAGAAGTCCTTGATAAGTCCTGGAGAAATTCTGGATAAGTCGTAGAGTAGTGTCGGAGAAGTCCTGGATAGGTTATGCGGAATTTCTTTGGTCATGGAGAAGTGCTGGAGAAATCCTGGAAGGTTATGTGGAAGTCCTTAAGCGGCAGTGGGTTTGTTCCTATGCGGGTCGGTAATTTGGATTAGTTTATGTTTGATTGGGATACGTTGTATTGGCTTAGGTTGGGTTAGGTTAGGTTAGATTTAGATAGGAGAGCTAAAGTATTGTTAGGTTGTTTAGGTGAGGTTAGATAAGGTTGCTTTTATTGCGATGGGTTAGATTGTCATGGAGCATTTTAAGCGTGTTCATCGGGTGGTCGTCGGGATGTCCTGGAGGAGTGCTGGAGAATTCCTGGAAAAGTTCTGGAGAAATTCTGGATAAGTAATAGAGTGGTGTAGGACAAGTCCTGGATAGTTTATGCGGAATTTCATTGGTCAAGGAGAAGTGCTGGAGAAGTCCTGAAAGGTTGTGTGGAAGTCCTTAAGCGGCGGTAGGTGTGTTCCTACGCGGGTCGGTTATTTTGGATCAGTTTATGTTTGATTGGGATAAGATACATTATATTAGGTTGCGATGTATTGGCTTAGGTTGGTTTAGGTTAGGTTAGGTTAGGTTAGGTAAGGCATGGTTAGGTTGTTTAGGTTAGATTAGATAAGGTTGTTTTGGTTTACGGTGGGTTAGATTGTCCTGGAGCCTGTATAGTAGGTAATGTTAAATACTCTGGCAAAAAATGTCCATCACCAGTGAACTTACATGTACAATTTTATTGGGCAGTCAGGCATATCGCGTATGAGTGATGCAGCAACCAGCTACTAGTGTGTTAATATTAAGAGTGGTAGAATCATGTCAAAACGTATTTTCCGACGAAACTCGTTGCGAAGTCAATAATGGTACGCATTTGTAGATGTCGTTCATCTGGACTGTGAAGCAGCGGTGAGAACTCATATGTACAATAAGCAAAATTAAGCAGGTCCCTGTGACGTACGCTGCCTGGTAAGTTACTACTGTAGCACTACTATTAGACCGAAAAACGTCGTGCTTGTCATCGTCACTAACAATACTTTAAAACACCGAAGTTATAAAACACTGAGTAACATTAAATAACGATACTATGGACAGCGAGTACCGGAAAGAAACAAAAGACGTGTGAGAAATATCTACGTACTAGTAAATACCAATGTCCTTCACCCAGGAATTATAGGGTTACACCAGCCCATATCACATGCCTACCAGTCTGTCTACGTCACAGGGACTTTCACTCTCGCGTACAGAGCTAAAGATGTACGAAGCTTGGTCTAAAAGCAAATTAATAGAAAATTCGGTATAATCCTATGTCCATGGAAAATAATACTGTAGGGGGAAAAAAATATAAACACAGCTAACAAATTCTTCGAAAATGTGGCGAAGTTCACATTTTTGGAAACGACCATAATTCAAAATTGCATTCACGAAAAAAACGTAGATATTATAATATACGAAACTATTAAAGTCTCTTGTATTAAAACAACAAAGACTGGTGTTTGAAAACTTGGTGCTGATAGGAATACGAAGACAACAAAGGGGTCGAATGACACGAAGCTACAGAAATTTGAATAAAGAGCTTTATAGCCTGTACTCTTCACCAAACATTAGGGGGCGCATGGGTAAGATAGATGCATATAAAATTTTGGGTGGAAAACCTGAAGGAAATATAACGCTTGGAAAATATAAAAGTAGGTGGCAGGATATTAAAATGTGTCTGAAGACATGTCGGGAGAGTGTGGATTGGATTTACCTAGCACCGGATAGGGTCCGGTGAAAGACTTGCAAATGCGGTAACAACCCTTTGTGTTCCATAAAATATGATTAACTCCTGACTAGCCGAGCAACTATTATCTTAACAACAAGGATTCTGCTCCTACGAGTTCGTGTTGAACAGAGAATTTTGGTGGTAAACTTCCTCGAAGGCGGCCACTTGGTTTACAGAGGGCATCGGAGAATAATATTAAAGTGGATATTGGTAAAATTGGTTTTGGAGGTTGCAAACCATAATAACAAACTTCCTCAAGATCAAATAAACGATTGTGATATCAGGTGTTCGGTTTCTATTTCAGCATGAACTTCTCACAAACGCTTTAAGTCCTAGTGAATACCTGCTCAATAATAGAAGGAAAACATTATACTAATATCAGTTGAAACGAGTAGCAAAAATTTTGAAATATTTTAATTTACTGACAACCTTCAAAATTATACATATCAAAGTGGGGTTTTCTTAAACGAGTGTCGTAATGTTGACACAAATAATTTCAGTGCTAATTTCCGAGTTGTAATATCGTGGACATTTTTCTCTCTCTTCCTGTGTGTCCACACGACATCACACCCAGAAAATCGAAATCTTCACCGCAGATTGTATATAAAATGTCACTTATGCCGTATTATTGTATTGAATTACCAGTTCTCCAATCACAGTTCTTAGTTTATTTAACACGTTTAAGCTATAAATGTAAAATAGTTGTGGATTATGAAGTGTGAAAGATATACAAATAAGCGTCAAAAGCATATTTAAAGTAACATTCAGACATTTGCATGGAAGGGCTGAGGAATACCAAGATAAATATCGTCACGGTAGAGAACCTCGGGATCAGTCGAACCAGAGAACTCAGCATTGAATTTCTGTGGCACTAGAACCTAAACACACAAATGCTTACCTGCTGGGATAAAGAAAAACCTGGGTGACTTTCCTCGTTGTTCCCTTGCTAGAAAATGCGACAGTGGATATGAATATATAATACGCACACCACAAAGCCATATAATAAATGATGCTGATATCAGCGACGTCAGCTGTAGCAAAGACTGCACGAATAAGTCAGCGAGCTTTCCAGACTTCGGGTGTGTGTTTATGCTACTGATACGAATCAGGCAGTGAGCTCTGGCGTGGAAGCAGTCTGCAGAGGCAAACACTACAGAAAGAAATAAGGCCTCGCTAAACGAAGGCCTGCTTTCTGTCATGTGGCATTGCCATGTTTTTCAGTCCCTCTAAGAATCACGTGACGTGATAGTAGGAGGTCAACCACGCATGAAAAAAATTCTACTGCCTAACTCCATGGTACTGGATTTTCTTGAGAAACTTAGATGGTTCCTCTGGTGATAAAGAAATATCCTGACCCAGAACTGATATCTGTTCTGAGCCACTTCAATCCCTCACATCTTAGTTATCAGAGATCCACTTCAACATTGTCCCAACAACGAATTAATCTATCTAGTGATTTCCAGACTAAAAGATTTAAAGCATTTCCTTCTACACGTCCCGTTCACTTGTCCGTCACTGATTTACAGTTTAGTAATTTTAAGTTAAGAGTACAGATTATAAATCTCCTCACTACGTAATTTTCTACATCCTCTTTCTTGTTACTTCCTATTTCATGCATCCAAGAACTCTTCGCAGAGCTCTTTTCACCATCAAACTGTGTTACGTCCTTGTGAGTGGCATTTTCATTACAGAATATTAAACTAATGTGTCACTCAACACTTAGAAGCGAAAACTTAATTTGCGTTTTTAAAACGGGAAGTCTCTATCCGAATAAAGATCTATTATCTCTTGGCATGGCCTATATTCTTGAAAACAATAGCCAGCATCACTTCTTGAAAATAAATGGGATACCTCAGTCAGCAAAGTTATCAGCTACAGAGTTTGATTCCCGACAGAGGTAGGCCGCGAAACCATCTTCCTATATCATGAGCAGATGATTTTCTCCCGTGGGTAAAATGCCTCTATCTGGTGTCGAATGCATCGAGCTTTATTTACACCATCACCACATAACGTGGTGCTAAGACCAAGAAAATAACCATGCTATTTTATGCTAACAGAAATATCTCTTCAAAATACTCTTTTTTGGAATTCAACTGTCAAGATCTACTTTAATTGCCGATTTAAATATACTCTTTTTATTATTAGTGGAGATTCTCAAGTAAGGAATTCATGCTATCAAAATACGAAAAGTTTATAATAAGAATAACAAGTCGATCTGATTGAAACAAAGATATTCTTTGATGTGCAAACGGGGACTGGTGCGTGCTTTGTCATTGTCGACATTATTTTAAAGCACTGAGGTTAATTCGTATCTATTATATTAACCCATTTTTATTGCTAGTAGAAATATAAAATAAACATGCATTTAATATTTTCGATGCAACGTTCTATCAGCCTTTTTAAAGTCCAGCGGAAACTATATGTACCACCTGCTTCAACAATTATCAATTAGCTCCATATTTGGATCTTTGGATTTCGTATGAACGGTGCAACATCGATTGTGTCCTTAAACAACAAATTGATCTCCACAATGGTGAAATGTTCGTGTCCTACGAGGTACGGACTGGGTTCTTAAATCGGCCTATTATTTAGACAAGTTCGCCTTCAAAGGATTAATGAAACCCTATTCTCCTGATATATTTTCATGGTAAATTATAATTCGTACGAGTATTACTCCAAAATCTCCACTTGTTAATTTCAAGAACAGAGTGACGTCAGGACACTTCCCATCACTGATCTCAAAAAGCAAATATGACAGACTAGAAAATGTATCTACGCGAGGCACTTCGACTGCAGCAGAAAACGATGTTTCCATCCTTGTGCGGTTTACTGGCAATACTTTGAAACAATGAAAGTTATAAGATAGTCAGTAACAATAAAATAAAGAAACAACGATACTTCGGGTAGCGGAAAGCGACAACGACCAACGGTCTCCACTCAGGAATTAGCGGGTTACACATGCGCACATCTCTTCTTTACAAGGATCTACGTTACAGGGACTTGTTAACTCTCACGTACAGTAGCTAGGGCAAGTCCGCGTGAGAGAATTAAGATGGTCGATCCTCAATTTTGAGAGAAGTTTGAGAAAGGCCGAAGGGCAAAGTGTGACAATTGAATGGGTTCAAACTGAAAAGCTTGTTATATAATTTTCTGGTTCTATTACTGTATATTTCTTTCGTACACATACATACCTTATCACCTCAAACATATAACCTAAGATAAAGTCTTTATACTCGTACACACGCCCAGCAATAAAATGTCACTAGACAATAACTACAAGAAATAACAAAAGAACAAAGAAATATGTATTTTTATATTCGGTCCCGACTCGTTCCAAATCATGCACACGATCGAATTCACTTACTTACGTTGGGGGGAGGGTGAATTGTGCTTAGCCCGAAGGGTGGTGTGGTGACGTCATTCGAAGCCAGCTTAAAAAAAAGGGGGGGCTCTCTTTTGTTGGGTGCAGAAGCGACAGGCGTGAAAAACACTTCACCACAGCTCACCAAGCGGACGTGGTTCAATTCTGGAATAATTTAATTGCCAAGAAAAAATAAAATATCTTAATCGATTATACTTCGACAAAGTTCTATTTCCGGCATGCAAAAGGTATTTTCTGTTTGCCATTTCGTCACCATCTTCCTAAAATTTCTGATGAGCCCTTTATACAGAGTACACCAAAACCTACTTGACAATCACAATCAAATATTGTGAAGAAGAAAAACAAACAGAAAGCCGTAAAGACTTCAACCATTTCTAGATACGCTCCTTCGCCATGAAGAAGTGTTTCCCCGTACAATATTCAAGGTTTCACGTCACTGCGGCTTTTTGCATTATCAAAGTGATTACGTTATCAAGTAGGTTTTGACCCACATTGTACTGAATTGTTAAAATTTTCTGACCTCCATCATATCGTAATCACACAATAACAAACAAGCAGAACATTCCTGAAGTTTACCCCTAGATAATATCTTACGCGTAACACACACTTCTTTCCTACCCACCCGAGACCCCTTCGCTGTTAGGGTCACGTAACACAAATGGTACTTCACCCCAACCATTTGTGCGTCCCACATGTGACCTTCCTCTAGACTGCGGACGTTCGACGTCCACTCACCGTAGCCCATCCACACGAGGTTCAAAGGGCATCCCTTCCGCTCCACACTTAACATACCACCCAACCCACCATCACCGACAGTAACTTGAAACAGGCTATGCTACTTATCCACTCCTATTTAATGCACCTATTAACAACCGAAGTTTCTCATCCACTGGAACCCATCGCGATCTGACCCATCCTATCATAACCTAACTCAACCCTGCTGAAACTCACTACGTCACCTAACATACAAGCAGGCCCTGCCTCCAAAATCAAAATTTAAATTTAACCAAACCTAACCCGACCTATCCAATATTACAAATATGTACGCAGTTAGCACGGACTACATGCGACCCGCGGGCCTTCTGTTGATAACCCGTCGTTTATGGTACTATTGTACTGTCTCATTACTGCAGAATTTCATTGGCGTCACTTCAGAACATGTTTCGACAGTCACGCGATCATCGCTATGTATCATTGGCAAATGTCATCACAATTACCTTCAGTTCTATAAATAAGTAAAACGATATTCAATTTGTAACAATCAGTTGCATAATTCTACAGAGCGGAATAGTTCTTGAGAAACTGATAGTCGCTCAGTTACTCTATCCATATAATAAGCAAGTGTTGGTAAAGTGGCCGGTGTTCATCCGCAGTTACGGGACTTTGGGCCTTATGGGATATTTATGAACGTGTTATAATCGCCACTATGACAAGACCGGCTCCTAACCAATGGATACTGGGGTCTGTTTCGTGGGTATGTAAAATAGCAGCAGCTGCGACTGGCCACATAAACCCTTTTATTGCCGAGATTAAGAATTCAGACACCTCACCTCACCTCACCTCCCGCAAACGGTTTCACAGAACTGAACGCAAGAAAAACACCCCCTTAAGACTAAACTCATCCATTCAACAAACACATCACCATTACAAACATCAACAGTTACCACTGAGCTTTAAATGAGACTTTCAAGAAACTGCAATTCAGTGCGGGGTGGGCAGAGATTATTCCGAACATTTAACACGGGGCCCATGTCACATAAAACTCGCTCTTACCAGATTTCCGAATCAAATTTTCAGCCGAGGTCCATAAAATAATAACTAATTAGGACAAAACTACATCCACCGCAAATTAATTTCCAGTACAAAACATACGCTGAAATAAAAAGACGATACCAAGACAATTATACCTAATTCATTTGCACAGTCATCGTCGAGGTCAGGGCAGTCACAATTCGCATCCCAGCCTAATTATCTTGTTACTCTAGATGGTTAAGCAATGCCTATAGAATGTCCTTGAGTCATACACTTACATAATACTTATTAGATCTGTAAACATACAATTACAGCATCAATCAGCACTGCACTGAAATAATTCTTGCTGGCACATGACTAAGGACGAAGCAAGAGAAAGTGAGCTAAGGAGTTACGAAAATGACATTAACATGGAGTAGTTTCAAAATGTTACAGCTTACACGTGACACCATTCAAACCAGTATTACACCGACTGTCATTTGGAAATATGAGTAACTGAGGCTTGCAATTTTACCTGGAGGTACGGACGTGTGGAACAACAAATTAACACCTATTCTATTTTATCACTGTCATTGTCAGTGTCTATGACTTCACGTTGTAGACGTGCATTTACTATCCAAGTGTCTAGATGGTATTGTGAGTACGTTAATAAATTAAAACATGTTGGTTTTTCTCCGTTAATGACTTCAGATTCTCGGCGGTGAAAATGTGGTCTTCTTGCTTGAGAATACCGTGTTTTCGTGTTCATTTTAAACAAATACGAGGATAGCACCTTGACACAGAGCAACGGCTTACTTCCTCCGTAGCATTAACAAAGTTCATTAATCACAGTTAACACCACGTCTTTATAAGCGTAGCAGCAAAATTATAAGCGATAATCTCGTAACTCATTAGGCATGAAAATTCATTTTCTGACCCAGAACGTACGATGTGGGAAAGGGAGGAGCCACTGTTACTTTCCCCCCCTGCTCAATTATGCACTCTTTAGTTCGCCTACCCCCAAAACAAAAATTTTAATTTCTAATAATACAGAAGTAACTTTTATATTATCTGAAGACACATCAATACGTCCATGTCATAATCATAACATAAAGATATTACAACGCTAGATAGCTTAATGAAGATGGTACCAAACTTCCTGTCAATAGCAGTACTAGAACGGGCAAGGATCAGTAATCTTTCCATAGTGCAGCTGCCAGCAGGATAATGAAGTCATGTCTTTTCAGCCCCTTTAGAAGGATCTAGCGATCAGGACGCAAAAAAAATGGAAGGGGAGGCATGCTACTTCCTGCCTAAACATATATTTTATTCGAATGCAGTATGAAGATAAATACAGGCCTATAACTCAAAATCCTTGCCATAGTATATTTCAAACCGGCAACTTGTAGGACCACAAATTTAGTATTCGTGAAACGAGACCCCCTATCCGAACGGTATTTTATAGCTGATAGTTTATTCTCAAGAAACCAAGATCCACTTCTTTACAGAAACGCTAAAAATATCTGTTCTTAAGTTCTTGGAACTCACTTCCCTCCCAGTATGATTTGGGGCTAAAAAAGACAAAGTAAGATTACCTCATTTATTACAATTTAACAAATTCGCCGTTGTTCAATCTAAGAAGTCCGAATAATCTATAACACTGCAGTTAAATCAACAAGTAATTCGCGTCATAAGAATATAATCGGAACTACCACAACAACAAAGGAAGGTTAACATTTCCTAGAACCCAGTATATATACTCCCCCAACAAAAACTGAAACACCAGACAAGCCTGGAAAACGTAGTAATCGCTCACAATTTTAATAAAAACGTGAAAAATGTACGATTACACCTTCGTGGATGTCACGGTATTCACGTATCAACAGAAAACTAAACAGCTTATGTAACCCTATCTTAATTGGCGTCGTTTCCGCTCTAATTATCCTCATAACTTACTTGGACGACTCGTTCTTCAAGTGCCTGAGCACTGCGTGTCCCAACTTTTCGTTGGTTTGATCTATAAACATTTTGGTAGGACTCCTTGGACGAGGGATCGGCCCATCGCAAGGCCTCTGCCTGTACACAGGACAGCACAACACAGAAAAACGCGGACAAACATCCGTGGCTTGAGTGGGACTCGAACGCACGGTCCCTGCGACCAAGCGGCACAAGACCCACGCCTCAGACCGTGCGGCCACTGCGGACCCCTTATCCTCATAAACCAATTATATATTTCATAATCATCTCCTTATCCGCAGCGAGATGTTCATTTTTATTTCGAAACGTTACCGCCAATTTATTTTTATAGTTTCTCTATATAAGCTTCTTAATTAGTTATTTTTCATAAAACACCAACAATTCTATATGCGTTTTAAGTTATTTCATTACGTAATGCACGCCTATGTCTGGTTTGAATATACAATAGCATAATATTATTAATCTCAAATTTACTTACAGAAACATCTTATTACTCTGTGTTCGTCAATCTTGCAAAAACGTCTGAAGTTACATTTCTCGTGCTGAACACTACACACAAACTGACTCACTGACACACGGCCTGGGAAGAAAATAGCCTCTCCTACGCCACAACTGCCTCATGGCAACACGGAACAACGCATAGATCGACTGCTAACACTACTCTGCCAACCGCGTTGGGAGCACACGACTCTGTCATAGCTCTGCACGATAATTTACTGCCCACTGCATCTGTCATGCGCAACTGGACAGGGAGTATATGGCGCTGCTGGAAACAGCGCCCCATATTATCCACCGTAGCCTCAGACGTTCAAGTTTGAGGTCCGAAAAGAGGTTAGGGGCGACATCCAAATCAACTACTACCCGTAGCCATGAAAACTCCTGCGTTACACCGGTTACGTCTGCATTCAACATCGTGTAAGATTCTGTACAGCCAATTTTTCTTCAGAAAACGTAACGTGGTGCTGCGTGTTATACTGTAGATCTGCCATAACCACAATCGGCATTTTGACGTACTGTTCCTTTAACACCCCTCCCCATGTAAATTCCGCAGTGTATGAAAGTTATTTACGACAGCTTCCTCAGCCATTCCGATCGGCAATGTGATACTTCGCCGCTAACCAACCGTTTCTGATTCTGAATTTAATAGAAACAAGGGTTCAAACAGTTACCGAATGTCACGGTAAAATAGTTAGCAAAGCCTGTGAATTAATCGCGAGGTCCCAGGTTCGAATCTCGGCTCTAAGACAGGTTATTGTTTCGTGGTCATCTTTAGTCACACCAAACAAATTGACAGGGCAGTACAAACGCACAGGCCAGTCACTTCCTTCCACATACCTGAATAATTTCACGCTACAAAATTCACACAGCAGATAAAAAGCTCTTTGCCTACATACAACTAACTCCACAATGGCCCAGAGCCACAGATATTATCTCACCGCATCGTAACAGAGTCCTCCGTGAGAAACCAAGAGCCCACCCAGCTTGCCAAGAAATTCCCCAAAAGAATTTTTATTCTATATGCCCCTATGACTTCTCCGATGCTCCATATTCGCTTAAGAATCACCTGGGGAATGGCCAATGTGCCATAGTTCCACAAAGACAAAAATAACAATATAACAAGATTGGAGGGGCGTACTCTTTGGCTTACACTTAAATTCCAGAGCCATTCTTCACGCCACATCATGGATGATCACATCAGTAGGGCAATCAAAGAAATAACAAATGCAACGAGAGGAGTGGGCTAAGGATCAGAGAAAGAGATATGTTCTGTCAGTCAAGGAGATGATTTACATACAGTATTAAAATATTTCGAGACGAGGAAGTAGAGTGAAAATCTTTTAGTACGAAATGGCATATTATTAATGCAGAGGTAGCCTACAAAGAATGGTAAACCATAATCAAGCTGTAAAATTAAGGAATACATGAGAATAGTAGCATAAAGCAAATATATAGTTATAAGAATCAGGCTGTGTAACAAAAGAATAATGCCAGTAGAGGTAGTTATACTGGACAGAGCCTTTTGTGCACACAACTGAACTCGGTGAATAAAATTATTTCGTTCAACTGCCAATTTTCCAAGGTGTACGCCGGTCCATGATTTCGATATGGGTTTCAAGATTTAGTATTTTTCTTACTCCATCATTAAATTAAATTATTCCAGTACTGTTTGCAAATTATATTTTTTGAAACAAATTGGAGTAAGAGATAAGAACAGAGTTTGTTCTTTAACATTTTCCATGTACAAAACTAAAAAGCTTCTTCTGAAGGAACATGAATACACAGGACTACATCTAAAAAAATGGAGGATTACCTATTTGGTTTAAATTCATGATGATGTGTATTCTACATACTGTAATATCAACACTGCAAACCAGAGTTAAACAAATTGAAAAGGTAAACTTCTAAACCAAAATAATTACCCATAAGACAAAGTAATGTAGTAATGTAAATCTGTATCTACCAGACTACAGGCACATCTCAGAAGGCAGCCATTGCTGTGAGAGCTTCAAATCTTACTCCAGCCACACTTTAAAAACTCAAATTTATTTCAGGTTCACCAATTCTCCATAGAGAAGAATCCTTTTTGACAAGCTAACTGTCACTCAGCTACTCAGGAAATTCTTAGCCTTCTTTGGATACAGAAGTTTCACTGACATTTTCACACAAGTCCGCTAGTGACTGCAGATCCACAAACACACAGTTCACTCCATAATAACAATAAAAAAAATATGGAAGCACAAGTTTGACACCCATAAAAAAAGCAACATTGTAATTTGTACATTTTATACTTTACCTTTTTCAACAGCAGCCGAAATGCTAACAAGCCTTCAATGAATTTGAACCAAACTACAAATTTCAAAATTGTCTTGATAACTTACAATGAAAGATGAGGACCTCTTCTATGTTTTAGTTACACCCAAATAAAATTTCAAAATTATACAAATATAATATATATTAAAAAATACTCTATTTGAGCAGGCTAGAAAATTTTAAACTCTATAAAAAAGAACATTCTGCTCCTGCTGGTTTGTGACTAAGTCACACAGTGAGTGTTTGTTTGACCCAAAGACATGAAACTACTCTGATAATCAGTGCTAACCATTGCGGAACACTAAATGTTCTAAGTATTTTTAACACAGAAAATTAACAAAGAAGTTATGCAAGCTATTTTGGTAATCACAACAGTCAGATGTCAGCAAACAAATGGAGGAAAAATGAGTGACTAAATTAAAGGGCAATTAGAAGAATTAATGAATGACACAGATAAGACCCTGGTAGGTGGCTCGTGTAACGTGCGATTGATAGATCTGGTGGACCTGAGGTGAACAATGTAATATTTTCCATAGGCAAAGGATGAGTCCTGAAAGTAATGAAATCATGTGCTCAGACACTTGAAGAACGGGTTGTTAAAAAGGAGAGAAAGGAAATGGAGTATCTGACATGCAAAGGATTAGCTGGCTCTATGATACAGTTGTCTTGAAAGCAGACTGCTCTGAAGCACAGTGAAATATTTTGTGCTACAGAACCACATGTTGTTTCAAAATAAAGAGGACAGTTGCCTTCTGATCTAACAATTAATAAAGCAGAACTCAGAAGGGATTCAATTGTACTTGAATACTGATATACACTAAACCTCTATATAATAAAATACAATATTATGGGACAAAAATATCACAAAAAGAACGAAAGAGAGAATATACAAAGCGTGGCTCTTTGTGGAGCCGAAATTTGGCAACTCCTGAAACAAAAAAAAAAAAAGTTGAGAATAATGGAAATGGATTTCCTAAGAAGAGCGGCTGGAATTTCCAGAAGAGAGAAACGAAAGGATTAGAGAAATCATGAGGATGAATCGTGATATAATTGAGGAGATAGAGAAAAGACAACTGATTTGGTACGGACACGGGCAGAGGATGGAGGAGGAAAGGTTACCAAAGAAGACTATGAAATGGCAACCAAAAGAGAAATGGAAGAAAGGAAGGCCGAGACCAGGATGGAACAACAGAATTATAAGAACCATGATAGAGTGGAAACTACCTCCAGAAGGATGGGAAAACAGAGAAGAATGGAAAAAAATATTAGGCACCGGAAGACCGAAGTAACGGTCAAGAAATGGAAGAAGAAGTATACAGTTTATAACCAATGCAATTGTTAAAACTCTGCATACCGTGTAGTGTATTGGAATATAAAAATAGGCATACAAACAATATTTATATTCCAATGCAATTGTGTTTTCTCATTTATTACAGTTACTACAATCAAAACTCCCACAAAACCTCAAATATAAGATGTGACATTTAGCAACAAGCAATACAAATCACAATTAAAATAAATTCTTGGGGCAATAATACATTTAATGATGTAACATCAGCTAAGAAACTTCAAAGTACTGACAAGTTGTATTAAAACTATAAGGTGAAGACAATGGAAAACGCCGCAGCTTGACAAGAACTGCTCAAAACCAGACGCATATCATCGCTATTCCTAACAGAAGTAAATGTAACCTAAGAGAGTTTGCTGTAAGAGTATTTAACAAATAACAGTTACAAGCATTTACCTGTACTTCTTTGGTTAAAAATGATAAGCCAATTTTCAATGTAACCTTTATCAACCACATACAATGTCTTATGTGTGAATCATTAAACACAATACTTATGCCTCACTGGCAGCCACACAGTACAAAGAATTAAATTCCCTATTCCTATACAACAAACAGCAAAAATAGAATTAGGAACAAAAACATACTTAAAGTAATCTCACCACAAAAATCTCTGGACTTCCTGAGAATCTGGCCAATAAAAAGTTCTTGTAATGAAAAGATAAATAGTACTAGCATTGATACAAACAAATAGAATGAATTCAGCTACCAACTGCCACCATGTCTTCAGACGAATGTGTAAACGCAGCATTAAGAACGGAACAATAAAGTAACGAAATTCCAACAACCTCTGGGGGACAAGGCACAAAGTAACGAAAGCGAAGTATCCTGTTCGGAATGCCAAATCAGTTTCTTTTAGAAGCTGGTTTACAGAAATTGCTCCAAATAAGTAAAATGGAATTAGCAAGAATCTTATTAAGAAATGTCGTTCATACAATCTTTTCCAAACATAAAACGTGTAATGCCTATTATCAGCCAATAAATACGGATGCACATGTGTGTTGAAATGAATAATGACAATGCATCCTAACATTAGCATTAAAATCAGCATCCAATGTTTGATTACAGTCACCAGAACTCGCTTCACACACATAACCATGTATGGAAAACAAAACACAACAAGAAACAAAGAGAAGTAAAAGAGCTGTGGAAAATTGAGCACTGCCTGGTGTGCTGATCGGTCACCCACCACAAGGCCGCCATTCCAAAAGATAAAGCCCAAAAAACACAGACCAATCACTATGAAGCCTCCAGAATTGTACAGAATGTTATGAGCCAACTGTACTCTAGATGTGAACCCACGTTTCCATGTTTGAAGCAGAGTGTCTAGCAAAACCTGTAATAAAAATAACACCCATATCCAGTCTTCAAAAGTGAATAAATCTATTATTATATCACCCACTCTGTCCCATAGCTCAATTTCTTTTAAACAGAAATACAGATGTTAAAATTATATAGCATGCCGTGTAGATGTCCACCCACAAAATCTCCCAGTTACAACGAGGATGGCTGCCTTCTGGGATGTAGTCTGGTATATCCTGACCAAGGTTTCAGAGCAGTTTATCATCCTGGTGATCCTCTGAAACATATCAATATCTACCAGACTACACAGAACAAATTCTAGACAACCACATTCATACTCAGTGCCTTGTGAGCCTGAAACTTAATAGTTATTTCCTAGAAGTGAATAAACCAATAATCATCCTAGTGTGAGCATTTAGACACCCACACATTTCAATATAAAGTTCTTACATTTAAAATAGCAATGTGTAAGATCATGACTGCCCTCTGTTATGATCAGCCTAAACTACATCAATATATCAACAAAATTGATATTACAGCACACTACCCTTGCAGAACCATTCCAACTGTAACGCACATTTCACCTACTCTTCTGCTCATTGGAAATGTTCTGTTCATAATAGTAATAGGGTTAAAGGGACTTAAAAGTATTCAGCACAAGTTTTAAGGTGTATCATACACTGAACAGCCAGCTTAACAGTACTGCTAAAATACGAAAGTGACCATTGTTAAATATCTCAATAGAGGGAGGGGGGGGGGGTTACAAACAAATTTTTACCACTTCTTTCATTTCCTTAATGAATAATGAGTTAGGATAGCAATCAAGAAATCTGATTTGAATTAAATACAACCCAAATGCTCAATCAATGAGATATGCCTACACAAATACAGGAAAGCATTTTGCATTGTGCCTGGATTCAATGCTACTATTGAAAGAGAAATCATTAAACAGAATCAGTACTTTTAAAAATTGGCCATCTTATAACAACAAACATATACTGTAAAATGGAATACTAACCTGAAGATACTTTGTAGATCTTGATACTGTTGGTGAGAGTCTGCTATTATACTTAAGTATGTGTAATTTCAACACATGCGATATTGAAAGAAAAGCAATAAAAGCCACCCACACGACATTTGTCTGACGTACAAGAACTGCAATCGAGGCTGAAAAAAAGTTATGCAATTATTAATATGAGCTGGTCACAACACAATGCAAAAGTAAAAACTGTAGGAAGTAGATTTTCACCATTCCAATGATACATTTGTTTCCTCATATGTGAACAGCCAAATGCTGTGAAATTCTGTAGTTAGTTAAGCTACTTTTCGACTGCAGAGGTTATGTACCAACAAATAAGATAGAAAAACCATCAGCAATCACCAATAAGTAAGGATCTAGAAGGATAAGGTCTACTGTACCTTGTAAACACACTCCTCTGTGAGAATTACAGTTACAATCAAACATAGTATTAAGGTCGATACTTTGTAATATTTTTATGATCAATGGATGCAGGAGCACCTGAAGATTGAGCAGAAGTGCTAACAATCAACCATAATGGTTGCAGTAAATTGCTGATAAAATAATTATTACTTTATATTTAATCTTCCCTTGAGGTTTTCAATGCATACATACCTGTAAGAGTAGCAAGTAACGTGCAACCATCTAGCTGCAACAAATATGTGAGGAGTATGAGGCCTGTTGCAATGGCATCTGTATAATACAGGAATGTGAAGAAATACAGGAGAGGAAATATAGCTAGATTCATAGCAGAGAGTAGAACTTGCAATGATGACTCCAAACCCTGGTCAAATCAAGTATAAGTCATGCATATTAAAATCCAACATTCAAAAGTAAACAGTATACTGTCAATTATACACACAAATAAAGGGAAGAATAAACAAAATTTAAAACAACATTGAAAAGGTGTACACACTTCCTAAATGTGTTCTCTGTGATTCTGCATACCTCATCACAAGTTAACTCTTTCTTTATAGGCAGATAAAACTCCACAACTGTAATGACGAGAAGATAAATTTACAACTGCAGTCTTCTAATTAACCTGCATGAGCAGACAATTATTCAGGTAAGTGACATCACTGAAGAAGGCTTCAATTTTGCAATACACCAACTGGCTCTACTGTAAATGTAAGATGCTGTTACCATCAAGCCTATAGCTACAGATACTATGGATTGCAGTCCTCTGGGATATGATGCAAAATAGTCCATGTCATAATTCAGACAACAGTCCTGATTTTCAGAGCAGTGAAAACATCAACTCTCACACAACATATTTCTTACTTACCTTCATTTCAGGATACAGCCTCTTCTGTATGTTGTACATAATATAGAAGTTTGCAAAACATGCAAACACATTCATCATACGTAAACCGTATGTTCCACAGAGATCTATTCCCAACACAG
Source organism: Zootermopsis nevadensis (assembly GCF_000696155.1). The sequence goes on along the minus strand of NW_019059717.1, from coordinate 218,327 downwards.
AAGACAGTGGCATCAGAACACCAACTGAGAGCAGATACATGCCAGGCAAAGTTGTAATTTTTGGATCCCACTATAAAAGAAATACACAAATAAAAGTTCAATAAAAAATAGAATTAAAAAAATCTTACTTAATTAACACATTATAAATCAATTCTACCAGTGATAAGGATAGTGGTCACATTATTGAAAAAGTCTTTCATAACTAAATTTTGTGAATTAAAGAAATACTTTTATTCATATCATTACAGATACTTGGAAGCAGTAAAGACTCAACACATTGGCTTCTATAAGGGTCACTGGCAGTACATGTGAGTACAAATTTCTGTATCATGACAGGCATCAGTGGATCACAGGACTATATCGTTTATAGGAGGCTCAGTTTTCATGGAGTGAAATAATTTATTTGTAACGCCACAGCTAGAACAGGAGAGCTACATGTAAGCCACATTTGCTACGCATCAATTTTGTACCCTGACCTACCAGTGACCATCATCCTGCACTGGTTAAATAATTCAGAATTTTCTGTGTGAGCCATGTGACACTCCGGTGACTTTCACAACTACTTTCATCGTACTCACTTCTCCAAACAGTCCCTTACAGTATTTTTCCGCTTGTGGAATGTGAAATATTTCGTCAAGAAATGGTACCGGCTGCACTTCATATACCACATTGAAAATGTACAAAGTAACTAAAACAAGCAATGTCGTTACTGTACCAAATGCAGCAAACGAAGAGTTTAAAATGATGGGCATGTTAACCTTCACGAGGATAGAGTATTGAGCACACACGACCGATTGAATATCACCGAACAGTGCATAAGTAGAACGTTGTGTGCACTAAACATCACGTAAATAACACAAAATTAAAAATTGTTGCAGTCAATCTTGCACAGTACAATACTTCACATTTTACACGTTATTGTTATGTACCTGCCACAAATATCAACACACGACGCCATGAAACAAACGACGATTCACATTCCATGGATAGTTAAGAATTGTGAAAGGTCTTACAGCCAAAGATTACTATATTTTCTATGAACGAGTTATTTTGCACTCTGTGACCGTATGGTCACAGAGTGCAAATACGAAACCGCACAGTTCCTAGTAATGTTCGTAAACGAAAATCCAAACGTTGCTAGTTTTTAAACATTCTCGTAGATACATTTGCCAGTGTCATTACCAGTCTTCGGAGGACGGTGGCTTTATATTTACACGGTACATAGGCACATGTTTCGTAGGAGTATAAATGTATTTTCTACCTTTTTCTCATTCAAATACCTTACCTTCACTAATTTTACATTTACCAGACGGACGAGAAGGCGCTACCTGTGGACCTTTCAGTAAAAATTTCGTGTTTCTGCCCCCAAGTACACGCTTTGTTTCACGTAAGCATTTATTTCAGTCACTCTAGTGTCAGCTATTATAAACTTTTAAATTCTGTATTAGAATTAGAATTTATTTACATTCCATAGATCCTTCAAGTACAAGTCAAGGATGTGGAACATGTCATAATATAATGTGTAAACATCGTATAAGAATCCACTACTCGTAACAGTTCTATTGGCTACATCAATCCGCGTCTGCACTTAACGCAACGCAACCCAACTTAATCCAAGTAGGTTTTCAGGTTCTCATGGAGGCAAGTATGAAGATGGCTGTCTGCTGTGGTGTAGTGCCGTGTAGTCTGGTAGTCTGATGATGGAGGCAGCAAGCACCTCTTAAGCGTTAGTAAAATTCTGCCGTACTACATGGCTCTACGACCTAGAAGACAACCGTCTTCAACCTTCGACATTCGACGTAAGAGCCTATAAATTACACAAGAGGATTGGGGTTCGATTATCGGCTCTGACCTATTTTCTCTGAGATGTTTCGTGGTTTTCCTAATTTCCTTCATGTATGCTTCCCTCCACATCCTTCCTAATTCATCACTGAGAATTATCGTAGGCTACTGTTCGACATCATGTAACTGACGGAGATGTCCCTGTCATCAGCGTCGTTAAACCAAGAACAAATGACTGCATACAGAGTTTCTAATTACCGACTGAACTGTCAGCTCAGCTAGTACAAAATTGTGCCGGTAAGCGGCGTCATAGAGCTGAGGGCTAAGCAGAGGCGACGCGGTGCGTCGAGGCGTTTATCCTTATGACGTCACAGCGTCGAGGTTTATGGATCCGCCTACGCTGGGAAGAACGGCTGGGATGTGGTAGGGGAAACATTGCAGGATGAGGGCAGGGAATGGACGATGATTCAGTTGGAGACGAAGAGCGAGACAGGCTGATGGTTGACGGGACCATGGCCCTGTGACCCGTTCACGCCAGTGTGTGATGGCAGAAGCGCTTCGAACTCCGGGTGTCACGTTCAAAGAGTCGGGGGGAACCTATCGCCCTGGGCCTAACATCAGCAATAGACGCGCGATAATATACAGAACATCTCCGAATCAAAAAATTGCTGAGCCCTCGTCCGACAGTCGGAAGTCGAAAACGGTGTCATTCCACAGTGCAACCAGTCTCCCCACAGAGCGAAAAATTTCAAGCGGTAAGTTGCATCTCTGTTCTTCCTATGACAGCATAATGATTCCTTCCTTGTTTCTTCGCTGCAGAGCTCTGCTATGAATGGTGTTTGAATATTTATTTGCTAATATGTCCCAAATTTTCACGGTTAATTTAGGTATGGAAACGATATTTTTGTTGCTTAATAAATGCATAATTTTCAACGTGTCAACCTAAAAATGCAGATATCAGAAACGTGGAAAAAATAATACAATAAAGATCTTCATAAGTTGTACTCATAACCTATATTATTATTATGATTAGATCAAGGAAGCTGCGATTGGCGAGGCATTTAGCAAGCGCTGGGAAGTAAAAATGTTAAACCTAAAAAAAACACCACTTGATAGACCCTGGCCTAGATGGGACGCAACTATTAAAATAAATCTTAGAGACTAGGGTATGATGGTGAACGCTGGATTCAACTGATTTACGATAGAATTCAATGGTGTATCTCTGTGAAAACATGAATAAACCATGGTTTCCATAGAAACAGGACATTTCTTGATCTATAAATTTTGAAGGAATACGCTGCATCGTGGAATTAATTAGGAGAATCTGATTGCACAGTGTTGCGTAAGAATAACAGTGAGTAATAAACCGTAAGAATGTGGATCAATGAATTGGGAGAATGTTGGCGTTGTGTATAAACATTACAAGTAACAAGGATTTTTTTCTTTAGGAGTTATCGGCAGGGGCTGGAGGGCTGGGTTGTCGCCCAGGGCACCGAGCTGAAGGGGCGGCAGACAGGCTTCCGCATTTCAAGAAACATTGCTAATACCATAAAACAAAATTTCAATAACGTGATGCTGTGTGCATATTTTTAATTTTATTAACTTTGCCCTGCCCTGACATTTGACACACACTTGTCATGTTTAGAGCGAAGCTTTCGTCTATTTTGTTTTATGCACGTGGAGTTGTGCACTGTTAAAATGTTACGAATTAATTTTTGACAATACGGGAACGTAAGACGCAAGAAATGGCGACATGTACAAGCTTTGTAGCTATTTTTCTTGATAACTTGCACGTGAATTAATATCTAGCGGGCCAATAATGAAAAAAGTCTAAACAAACTGAGGTCAGGTAGTATTAGAGCTTAAAACTATTTACATCGGGTTAATATTATCTTTGATATGGATGATCAAGGAACTGTAATCTTTTGGTCACGTGAAACGAGCTGTACTGGTACATCTGAATATGTTTTCATATGCCGTGGGCCACAGGTTGACACTCCTAGTTTACGGGAACTGATCAAAGTACGACGAAAGCTTCCGAAATAATGCGTGTCGGGACTAAAACCACGAATCTACAAAACTGTCCCACTATACGCCATGTAGGCGCTTGGGGGGAGTCGAGGTATAGCTCCTACTCATTCTTGACCTCGGCACTAGATGGGGGTTAGTGGTCAGCATCACGCCCCGGACGTGCTTTACCCCGGGAAAGGACCCCGGTACCCATTGTAGAGGAGGCTTGAGGCTGGGTGGGCCCCAGAGCCGGTTTGGACGCAGAGACTAGAGGAAAAAAAAAAAATTCTCGGCCCCCGTCGGGGATCGAACCCCGGTCGCCCAGTCCGTAGCCAGTCACTATACCGACTGAGCTACGCCGGCTCACAACCACGAATCTACAGAATTGTTAAGTCATTTTATAAGAACATGCGTATTTTATTTTGGAGAACTGAATGTAATAGTCCTAAAACATGATAACTAATCTCATTAGAATGCAAGGTCATGTTAGTTTTACATGCTAATCCTCTCAAATCTTTCAAAATATACATAGAAACTAATGCTAAACATTCTACGTAAAATGTGGTATTTAAATTAATCCCAACGTAATATATGAGCATGTTATTTTTACATGTTAATCCCCATAAATCATATCCACGTGGAAAGGTTTAAATCACGTTAATAATTTAATTATTTATCTTCAGTCGAGACTGCTTCAAAGAAATTCAAATACACAGGAGTGTTATAGCCGAAACATATAGGATGCATTGGCTAGTACGAAGCGGTGTGTAAAATTACAGACAGCTCAAAGCGTGCTCTTTTTTAGCTTCCCCTTTGCTGCTTTATTCAGAAAATTGTTACCTGTATTTTTTTTGCGAAATTTTACAGTTAAACAGCGTCAACTAGTGCAAATGTGTTTGTCACGTGAATATTATGCCATTGGGTGTACCCGACTTTGTTACGAGTGAAACCGAAATCTGTTATAATCCTTCTAAACCCTAAAATGCAACGAATTCTCGTAATACTTCCATCTATTTTAAACCGACATGTCTCTTAAATAAATACGATGGACGACAATGAGAATTAAATATGATTTTATGCGTTTTTGCAAGATTTAAATGTCTTGAAAGCATAAGGATAAGATTGGTCCGTTCATTTGTATGTTTCATTTCGGAAACAACTCGACAGATTTAGATTCAATTTGGAATTAAGGGCGTATATTAAAAGTTGTTGCAAAAGTTAATTTAAATTAAATTTACTACAGTACTTCGAGAAACTGGTCCAAACACCAGAGTGGGGTACGTTTCTTCCCACACTCGCACAACGACAAAACAACTGAACACAGCACTGGCACCCCCACATCATTCTCGACTCTCCTGCTGGTCGCGACCCACCAGTTAAGAACCATTGCACAACATTACCGATATATCAGGCTGCTGCAATTCATTTACTACTTGCTCCGGGGCGATGCAGGTGTTTTCAGGGTGAAGATTAACCAAAATACCGCTTAGCATAAAAATATGGTGGTATAAGTATTAATACTGCGTCGTATTCGGAAAGCCCTGCGTTCAAAAGCACGGCTACTGACAGATAATCTACGTGATTTTCCTCAGTCATTCCCAGAAAATAAACTAGTAACTAAATATAGACTACGGCAGCCTTTTACGTCAATCCCAGTACATAATACCAATAATTCAATTCAATTCATTTATTAAAGTGCTTAACAACAGCCAAAAAGGCCAATAACAGCCAAGCACTAACAATACAAAAACAAACAAACAATAAACTAAATATATAACATTATTTAAATAATAATAATAATTCAATTCAATTCAATTCATTTATTAAAGTGCTTGACAACAGCCTAAACGCCAATAACAGCCAAGCACTAACAAAATACAAACCTTACAATACAAAAAAACCGAATATATAAATATACAGTAATAATAATAATAATAATAATAATAATGTCATTCGACGCTAGCTAATTAACAGAGCTATCAAAGTACATTTCACCCTGCTAAACCATTATCCTGCTGGTTTATTAAAATGTTTATAAAATCCTATCTATCCTGAGTCAGTTGCATGCAGTCCACACTCCCATACTGTCCCTATTTCTCGACAAACCCATAAATCAACCTCTGAAAACAGACAAGAGTAATATCAAACACAAAGCAAATAACTTGGCTGTCGGATGTCCTTTATATAAGGCACAATTTGTTTGTTCAAATCTTCTATCAGATACTTAACAACCTGGGGCATAAGTAGAATGTTTAAAATAAACATGAAAAAGTACACACAAATTTGGGCTCGGTGTAAGATCTAAATGTGTTCTGTACTACTTCGCACCCGTCTTTCGTACTGATGCGTATTTAGCAGAGATAAAAATACACCGTTGACCTAGTAAACAGTATAAATATTACACTGCCCAAAGTCAAATTGTCATCTTTCTTCGCTGAATACTTACATCAGATGTCTGAAAAATAAGTTGCATTATATAAACTACATTAAAAGGATTTATATTTAATATAATGCAGTATAATTTAACTACAAAATTGACGGGGAAATTTAAAGTAGAGCTTAAAACACATTTTTGTTGAAAAGCGCAACTGAGCAGAACTTAAAAATTAAATTCGTTACTTATCTTTGCTTAGTTACGGAAGGTGCGAAGAGTTAACACGCAAACATCTGTTTTGCTGCGTTGTACGTATAGAAGTACATGCACATAGAAGGCCGTGTGAGTGAACAGTCTTCTAGTTCAGTTGTTTCCACAAAGAAGCATTACAAAATTTAAATTAATTGTGTATAACACAAAACATTGCTTATCTTCGCTTAATTAAAGAATATTAATGCAATTTAATGTACCACAATCAGAAATTCAATCTTATATCGAGGTTGTAATAATTGTGCTGCATTGTGGGAACACACATTCATGAACATTATCACATACGGCCCAGAATCTCTTAACAACCGAAAATGAACAACCAAGCAACCAACATTGCTTATTATACGGTTAGATGCAGCATATATATTGCGAAGTTTACGTAAACTTTGTCTCACTGCACTGATGATGGTCTACTCTAGGCGGTTCGCATTAAGGCTGATGTTAGAACCGCTACAGACAGGACCTCAAAGTTGAAGTTGTTGGAACTCGTGTTAATTCTGACAGAACCTGGTGACGAAGGTCTACTATGGTTGTCTCAGTCTCTTCCATGCAAATACTGGAATAGTAGGTATGCCTTAAAATAGGTCACGATCAGTGTCTTCGGTTCCCTTTCCAATTTTGTCATTAGCAGTCATTCTAACATTTGATTGAGAGGTGTCGTTAAGTAAATCAAGAATAAACAACCAGTAAAGACCTAGAATGTGGAGAATAATTGAAAATCCTGTACTTGTTCTAAATTTGCATGCCATGAAACCTTTATGGACGTGTATTATCTTGTCGTTTAATATATAATCTTAGGTTTGTCTGTCCACAGAAGTTTCGTCTGATATTGGCTGTCATTTCTTTCAGATGTTGAGTTATATGAGTTGCCAGGTTTTGAATAAATCTAATAAATATAACCGGTAACATTCTCAGTGTGCAAACACTACATCACAAAGACGAATAGAATCGTGAATGTAAAGCATCACCCTCCGACCATCTCTGTCTTACGATATCGACACCCATTTTATAGGCTGCTTGGGCTTCACATTATATCCGAGAAAAATTCTTGCCCCTGACAGGCACTGCCTCTGACTTACATAGCTATTGAGTTAACAAGTTATATTTAAAAAGTTGAATTTTGTTAAACTGTTAAAATTTTAAAACTTTTTTCAGACGACATCTCGATGCTGTATTTCTTATTAATGTTTTAAGGGCAAAATAAATTGTCCTTTCATCATGGACACTGTTGGTATTCGTGCGCCTACAAGGGAAATAAGAGAATTCTCTATTTTCGGCGTGAGCTGTGCATTAAAACACAATCCTGCTAGATGCGTCATTGCTGCAAATGACGTATGCAGATTTTTGACATACGTAGCAACAACAATGTCTCCTTTCAGGAAGGAATTCAAATGAAATGAATGATAGCAAATATCATCTTCATACGTTGTAGTCAGCCACTTTCTTTTTAAATTCATTCAAAAGTAAATTTAATTATCATAGTTTTGTGATTCATGCATTGATCTATCTTCGTCATGAATTACTTTGCTGACAGATCAGTTCCTTAGGGATTTAATTATGGTGAGTAGTAGTGGTATATTTTAAAATTTAATTCGCTCATGTTTCTTAGTTAAATTACATACACTAGTCATAAATCGATTAGAGGTCACATGTTTTACTATCTATACGAAAGCACAGCAACCTGCTGGTTAAATTTCTTAAAGGGGAAACGATTTATTGACCCACACAGAACATCGCTGTCATCTCGTCTCCACAGAAGCCGAGTTCTCAATTCACTTAGGAGACCTAGGCGTAGACCTAGGGAATGTTTTGTGCGGGTGTGGGTAGGATTAAAATGGCTCAGAATAGCATCTAAAAGTGGGGGTTTGTTAATAGGATAATCAACTTTCATGTGTGTTCCATGAACATGGGGATTTATTGACTACATCACAGAAAGGAAGATCATATTAGCAGCGTAGTTTAAAATACATCAGGAAGAGAAGCACACAAATAGATTAAAGAAAAATTCTCAAAACAAATTAATAATTACATTTCGATCATAGGAATCCTCCTACATATATCAAAGATTTAAAGAGACAAATTTAAAAATTGATCGTAAAATTCAAAACAAAGATATTCGTTGCAAAGAGGGTAATCTATACGTAACAGCTGTAAATGTAACATAGAATTCTTTCTCCCAGCTCACCCCACCAAGTACAGAAAACAGCACAACGCATGACACGTAAACTAATACTGGAAGTCACGTGAAGTCCCAAACCCCGAAGTTGTTGTTTTCAGTCCCTGGCGACACCGGTCTGATCAAAACCAACAATTCCATAGAAATCTCTCTCGCCGTTCTACCTTTGTCTCTCTAAACATGCGTCGCTGTGTAAGCCCACTACGGCAATGCAAGTAACAAAAATTACTTACAGAAATGGCGAGATTGGTTCATCGTATAGAAATCAACTGAGTAACGATCAGCATTTCAAAAAACGTCCTGAATCTTGGAGATAATTTTGCTGCGCCTGGAATAAATTACTGTAGGAACCTCATAACCCTTTAAAGCCGAGTTGTATGTACCATCTGCTTTAACGAACAGTGGTACAGCCATTCATGGATTTCGTGTGATTTTTCATTGTAAACGAGGATTATTTCGTAATATTTGAGGTTTTCACAGCTGTGAGTACGAAGATTTCTGTCTTCTGGGTTGTTGCGCTGTGTAGTCTGGTAGATGTTTACCAACGTTTCAGAGGTCATACTGCCTCCGTCATCAGGGCGGTGAATTCAGAGGCAGTACGACCTCTGAAACATTGGTAAACATCTACCATACTACACAGCGCAACAACTCAGAAGACAGAAATCTTCGAGGATTATATCCTTAAACAGCATTAATCAAATGTATCTTTGTGACGGAGACGTGTGGTGTTTTCTTGCGGTAAGGACTGATTTCTTAAATGTTATTCAGACGAACTTCTGCTGTAAAGGATTAATTTGGTTACTGAATCGTTCTCTATTTGTGGAACCCCATGCAGCAGAGTCCTTGAGAAGCTAACAGTAGCTCATCACCTCGTTGACAATAGCCAAATACGATATGCGATGCTGTATTATCTTTAGAAGTAATTTTGCTTTGAATGAGATGAGAGGATGATTCTACAAATGTTTGAGATAATGGCTGGTTTATTACGTCGTAACTGCGTTCGAAATGGCTGAGATAGGGCTGTATGTTACATATACACCAATTACAGAATTTACAGAAAGTTGACCGTACTCACGTCTTAATATGGCATGAATGTAAATTTTATATTAAAACATTTCCGGATTTATCTCGACCGTTGTCACTAGAGGAACGATAAAAATATATTTATCAGCATAACTGGAACCAGTAATTAGAAAACTGGAGAAGAATCAACTCCCTAAACGTCGCAGAAAACATATCAGACAACGTCCAACATAATTATCTGTAATTCACTCATTGAAGCTGAATGGTAACTATATGTACCACCTGCTTTATCGACCAGTATCTCTACATTTCATATTTATGGGTTTGTATCATTATCGGTGTAAACAGCGATTCTTTCCTTAAATAATATATACAAGTTGATCTTTGTAATGGCGAAATGTTCTGTTTTCTTTGCGTTACGGGCTGCATTATTAAATATTATTTAGATGAGCTTTGGCTTCAAAGAGTTAAAGGATAATAATGAGCAATGAACTGGGCGGAAACGGTGGTGGCCAATTTCAAGTTACTATTGAACAAATTAGGAGGACAAATACAGCAGGATGAAACTTGTTTACTGACGCCACTTTTACAGGTGCCACTGAACACCATTTGTGCTTTTCCTGCATATTTCCAGTCATTTTAGATTTTATAGAAAAGTAAAAAGTGAAGCTGTCCCACTATACGCCATGTAGGCGCTCGGGGGGAGAGGAGGTAAGCTCATTCATAATGTCGGCACTAGAAAGGGGTAAGTGGTCAGCGTCAGGCCCCTGCCGCACTTTACCTTGAAAGGAACCTGATACCTTTTGGGCAGGACGTGGTCTGGACGCAGAGGTTAGAGAAAAAATCCTCTGCCTGTGTTGGGGATCGAATCCCAGTCGTCAAGTCCGCAATCAGTCACTATACTAACTGAGCTACCCCGGCTCTTTGAGATTATATTCCATACTTCTGTTTTATTCCTCCGCGTGTCTGAAATATCAATTCTACTAAATAACGATTTGACATGTTGGATTTGTTACTATACATCACTAAATAAATCTTATGATATCCTATCAATATATTGTAATTATTACAAGAAAATAATTCAACATTATCTGAGAAAGGCAATAAGAAATTAAAATTACGTCCACGAAGAAGGTAAATTCTAGGAAAGCTCTACACCTGTTAGTTTATTTTCTATAATCTAAAGTCTAAACAGCAAAATATTTAATCTGGAAATGAGGTGCAGACATGTAGGCTCCGAGTAAAGTCACTCTCCATATCTGGCAGTGGTCTACCATTTCCTCAGCTTGAAGACGCACTTTGCATGTAGTAAATGATACGAAAATATTCATAACAACACAGACACTAGTGTGTAGTAATCCTGGAACATACACAAGCTTAAAAATTGATTAGGAGACCGTGAAGTTGCCATCTAATTGCTCTGCTAGAACAGACGAGAACGTGTCATGTGAAGGAAAGCGACAACCAACTGCCTGATGACAACTCTTTCCTTTGTTCTGGATACTCGCCAAATGCCTTCTATTTCCCTTATCATGTAACTGTGTTCCCCTGTATTACACCACAGGTAGCATGGGACCTGGGTCTAATTAAATTAGAACCCTGGTTTTTGTAAAAATAGAAGAAATATCCAACTGCGCTTTGTAGAAATGCAAGCCAATTGAATGCGTTTCCATAACAGTACATTCAGTACTCAGGTTAGGCCTATTTAATTGGAAAATAGTTGACTTTATAATCGATTCTACGTTCATCATGATGTTCAGGCGTGTAAATAAACGCTATTTCTATGTTATCTCGTAATATGGACCGAAGTCCTTTTATTTCGTCAATAAATTTCGCCGCCACTCACGGAACCCGAATGTTCAATGCTGTGTTCATAAGAACCCACCACTGATCCCGTCTTGAACAAAATTAATTCTGTATGATTTGAGGTTTTCACAGCGGTGAGTATGAAGATTTCTGTCTTCTGGATTGTTGCGCTGTGTAGTCTGGTAGATGTTTACCAACGTTTCAGAGGTCATACTGCCTCCGTCATCAGGGCGATGAATTAGTATGAAGATTTCTGTCTTCTGGGTTGTTGCGCTGTGTAGTCTGGTCGATGTTAACCAACGTTTCAGAAGTCATACTGCCTCCGTCATCAGGGCGATGAATCATCGCCCAGAAGACAGAAATCTTCAAAATTAATTCTATTCACGCCGTCCCACCATATCTATCTCTACAATTAGGTCTTCCAAGCGGTCTCTTCCGTTCAGGTTTATCCAACCAAAATTCTGTACGCATTTCTCACGCTTCCTATGCCACCTCAACCGTCTTGATTTTGCGGTCATTCTCACAGTACTCGGAGAAGAATACTGTATGAAATTATTAAACTTCTCCAGCCTCTTGCCACTTTCCTTCTCTTAGATGTAAATATACTCCTCAGTAACCTGTTGTCAAATACCCTCAATTCATACGATTTCCTCAATGCGAGAGATAAAGATTCACATCCACACAAAACAAAATGTATAATTACACTTTTATATTTATGAGCGGACATCGTATTCTTGGCTTCACACTTAACATGAAAATGGTCAGGAATAGTGATGAGGCGATGCCAAAGAATGGTCTAGTGCTTAGTGTACTATACTGCTCTTGAGAAGGTCCCGGGTTCAGTCCAAATCTTTGTCACTAATCTTAAAATAAGGAACAATAAAAGGCTTATCACTGTTCGTAGCAATTATCCGAACACGGTAGAACATCCAACTTCATAAACGCCTTGTGTAGCATCAGACAAAAGCCTATGTCAGACAATGGACGGTTTCCAACATAATAACTGGTATAATCCTTGCATTGATTCAAAAGATACTAGAAACACACATACAAGCATGATACAGAGTGGTCCAAAATGTACGTTACCAAGTTTAAACTCAATTTTCTTAGCAACAAGTAATTATAATCTAAAGGAACTTTGCTGACACACTGTATTACTCAAGACATTGGTTCATCATTCGTTTCAGTTCGATTTTATACAGCACCAGCAGCGGATATCCATCATCAAAGAGCACATTTGATCATCCTAAAACCCACAAATGGTCAGAAGAGTGTTCCAGGTAACGTTTTGCGTCAAAGTTGACAGCAGACAGGCACACAGTTTTAAACCTCGTCAAGAACTTTCGCAAGATAGGACCAGTTTTAGAAGATTACTCTCAAAGCGGTAGGCTTTTAACATCAAAGACTGAAACCGATTTTAAAAACTTTCGAAAGTAAACACAATGAACACACTGTAATATAAATAGTTTGAGATGCTGATTTGAATGAGATTTGTATTCATCACAGATTAGCATTAAACTTGGTACGCACATTTTGGATTACTCTATATTACCTATAACTTGACACGTTGTAACAACTAACGTTTCGACCCTTAATAGGGTTCAGTAACAAGCAGTGTAGTAGCTGGTTAACCTCATCCAACTAAGGCGAAACAATTTCCAACCGCATCAGATGACAAATTAACTGCAAACAGACACTTCTGTATAAACCCCATCATTAGCGCAGAAAATTAAGTCGTTTTGCTGTTGACTAAAATTAACTTTAGGAATATGAAGTTGCATTTGCTGACAAGGCACAACTCGTGAACTGAATAGGTTACCACAGTGGTGACGAGTCTGGTGGATACTCGGTACTTACCCGACGCGAATTCAGTGGGAGCTATAATTATCACCACTAAGGATTATCATTGGTTTTTCTCAATATTCCCTATGAATGCCCTTCAGACACACCACAAGAGACGTTCTTCTACATTTTTCCTGTCGAAGTTACACATTAATTATTTAAAGAGATTCATATAAAAATAACGCCTGCAGTTTAAATAGCGTTGTTAAAATAGCTCGTATGCTAAATACTAACGCAAAGGAAGAGTAACAGAATATGCTTAATTACTGATAATTATTGGGAGTTTATTTTCAATCTTATATGTTAAGTTTTAACGAGAAAAACCTATAGCTCTGGAGTTAAAAGCGTTTCTAAATCATGATGCAGCCCACCAAATATCCATCGAAAGAACTAATAAAAATAAAGGCATTTCAACCCAAATGAATCAACATTAACCAAAATGTTGTATTATTGAAACAGTTGTCAAACAGAGCAGAGCATTTGAAGTACGATTCCATAATTTGCCTGGAGGGATTGGCAGAAAACTACGAAGAACTTATTTCATGATTTTAGGTCTCCCGTCCGAGAATCGAAAGCGGGGCTTCTGTAGTAAAAAGTGTTAGTGCTAATACCTGACGTCCGGCACTTTAATTAGTAAGCTGCGACATGAAAAATCGATTATCATTTGGTTTATCTTGGCCGAATCCAGCTCGAGTGTGGGATTCTTTAACTTCTGAATTAACAATAACGAAATTTTCTTCTAGGAATCGTAACTATGCCTTTCGAGAAAAAAGGAACGTCGAAGTATGTCCTTTAATATAGAATTCGGGGAACGTTCGAACGAAGAACACTGGCTTTGTCTGTCTGACTACCGTCGAAAGAGATTATAGTCAGTGACTGCTATAACGAGACATTATGTGTGTGTGTGTGTGGATTATGCACATGACTGCTAAACTTCAAAGGAAGATGTCAGAATGATGGCCTGGAAACAGAATTAAACTTTAAATGAAGTATAGGCCTATCCGTTAAAATTTGTCGGAATCCTAGTCTGATGTTTAAATTAATTATATTTACGATATTCTATGGTTCGTGACAATGGCTCAGTATAAGTAAATTTTCTTTGAACAATTTTCCTGGAAAGAAACATTTGTACGTTTCGAAGACTGACTCTTTCACCGTCTTCAGGTATGAAGGAATTAAATCAAATAGAGCATCAGGGTTGATACCTAATCTTTGTCTGGGAGCATAACGAAAAAGCTCCACTCATTCATAACCGTGTTTAGATGCGGATGGCCAGAAGGGTCGATGCATGGGCCTAATTTCAGCAGCACGAATCGTATTATCCAGCGTCGCTATCAGTACTTTTCACTCTTCCTTCGTATTCGGCAGATCTCCGATCCGAATCTCGGCCTGAAGACCGACAAGCTTCACCAAGGTCTGTCATGGTTTTCTTCAGTCTCTGCATGCAAATTATCGTCGCCGAGCTCGGCGTAATCTTGCAGGAACCAGAAAAGCAGCTACTATATCATTACGCAAAATGAACTTTTGCTTCGCCATCGCTATTATAGTTGAAATGAATATAAAATTGGGAGTGTTTTTAATTTCTGACATCGTGATTAAATATATTTGTATAAGAACTTTTCATTTCTGTCTGAACTGTTTCTTACGATCCCTGTCATAGGAATAACATATTCCAAAACTAAATTTGTATTCCTCGAGTAGCTTCCACATCAGTTGATGGGCTCTGTCATTCATGTAATTGATTTTGGGGCGGCTGGCCACAACTAAGTAATAAAAAAATGTACATTTGGTTTCCTTACATTATCTTAAGAGCGTCTTAACTTGCCTTTCAGACTAGACGAAGGGTGAGCTTATGATGATTTCTACCACTTCTAAGTTGTTGCACAAAATAATAGAGAATGTCTGACATGAGCCGAAATCTCCTATCTTATCAGCGGTAGTTACATTCACAAATCACCCACAACTTGGTTGAGTATCATAAGAGAAGTTCCGTATCTATAAAACTCAGATCAATAAGCATGAAAATATTAGGAAATCTGATAAAAATGCCACTGGATGTAAAGAAATTCATCGAGACACAAATATCAGAGATTGAATTATGGACGTCAGCGTCTTGGAAACCTCAAATCCCAACCTTTTAAAGGAATAACGAATTTTCAGATAGGAAACCTCGATGGATTCTGACAATCGCCTCGCCAAATACGCCTATAACAAGAGATTTGCATCCAATAAGAGATTTACCAGTAAATGGATACTTGAAAACACTAGCTAGAGTGATCGCGAACAAAATACAGCCTATGATGAGAGAGGTCTTGCACACAGTACGATATTATGGCACACCAAGATTCATGATTGTAGATCCCGTAACGATAATTCGATTCGCAATCTTATGTGAACAACAATACGCTACAGATGTGTACTTTTCTTTGACTGCGAACTAGCTTTTGATAAAATATTCCACGAGTGTTTGCTATGTATCTGATCTTGAACTGCTTTGAGTTCGGTATGAAAGTCTTTAATAACATAACACAATGGCGGAGACAAATCAGAGGTTTAGATTAACGGGCTCTTATCCATTCGTCTCCAAATAAACAGATAAGTTCGCCAAGGTTTCTCATTGGTGTGGTATTGTGCACAAAGCAATGAACCAACTGTTGCCTATGACAGGACAGGAGACGACAGGTATTAAGATAAACCAAGCGAAGGGCTGCGCCCCAACAGCCTAGGCGATGTTAGAAACTTTAATGCCGATAGGACAGAGGTGAAGACACTGAAAAACATGTTACGAATAAATTAGAGCGCTGGGCAGTTCTGTAGCAGTTTGTGCTGGGAGCCGGGATGAGACAGTTGCGTTCAACTTTATCAGTGAATGCACTGTAAATATCTGATCAGAATTTGTGAGTGTACAAAATTAGGCCGCGAACCGCCTGCTGCTTTACACTAGTATAATTATTATTATTTCAGAGCACAGTACTGTAAGCATATTTACGTCTCTCATTCGCCGTGTTTAAAACTATTCTTTTCCATAAGCAACGTTAGTTTCTAAAACCTCCTTAGCAGTGATGTAAATACAAGTTTCGATGTAAACAAATACCTTGTACTTTATGCATGGATTCATCCTGGTAATTGGATGCCAACATTCTTTCAATTAACTGGCTGCTTATTTCATAACATGTATCGAGTTTCATTGTCGATGAAGGCTGGAAAAAAAATGTAACGAAAGAAGTTTGCGAAATTTCCAATTAAACTTGTGTCGAATACGCGGAAAACAGCAATCTCCAACGCCTGCCTTTAGAAACACGAGTTTATTACGTTGTTAGAAAGATCCTGAACACTCCTCTGTAATCCCACGTTTCTCTGAAACAACTCACGTAGTTCAGTCACAAGTTCTGTCCGACTTATCCAACTTATACTTTGTATTTTTCATTATTCAACACGTGATACAATTTCACACCACATCATATTACTTTATGTTATTACCTCAATAATTTTAAGTAAAGAGCTTAAGTTACTGTGCCTGTTCTACTTCTGGGCTGTTGCGATGTGTAGTTTGGTAGAAGTTTACCAGCGTTTCAGAGGTCCTTGCTGCCACCATCATCCGACTACATCAATGTTATTCAGATACTAGTACGTCTTTTACCAGAGCATTGCAAAGGCTGGTTCTGGCCTACTTCTTATTTGTAAGGCGTTTTAAAGTAAGTTATTAACAGTGAAGAATTATCTTGTTTGTGGAGATATCATTTTCATGCCTTGTGTGTTTAAGTGGCACTGAGTGACTGAACGTTTTCCAAATTTTACATTTTTACTCCAACTTAAAGTCCTTTGAAGTTTATTATGTACAGCACACCTCTCTGAAAATGTGTATGTTTATATGTACGGGATGATACATCGAGTGTCAATAGATAGAAATTTATAGATACCAGTTTTTTAGAGTCTCTATGCTTCATCATTTCCACTGAATGCCATAACAGTAGTTCATGAATATTTTATGTGCTTAAATTTCTCATTTAGGCTATAACAAATGGTTCAATGAAGGTGTATAGAGACGTGGGAATTTGGATCTGCTGGTTGTCTTATCTACTCAGCAGTGGGCTCACATCCCATCTGCCTTTGTTCCCTTATATTCTGATTCCTTTATAACTTAAATATGCTTTTTTCATCTGTTGAGTTTATACGCTTATAGCGTCGAATAGGATGGGAATATTATCATGGATGGTGAGTAGAGAAGGATTTGAAAGAAAGCGGCTTTCAAAAATTCAGCCAATGGACAATAATATTACCTAGCGAGAAACGCAATACTTTCTGAAATTCTTCTAGTTAGTGTAGTTAAATCAATATGAGATAAAATTGTATATTTAGCTCGAGTGGAAGGAAAAAGAAACATGCATAGCATTTTTGTGATGAATCTTATTTGAACACCGGGAGGATAAGAATATAGAAACGGTCTTACGACACAGCGATCATCAGGGCGATGATGGAAGCAGCAAGGACCTCTGAAACGTCGGTAAACTTCTACCAGACTACACGGCGTAACAACCCAGTAGAAGGCCAACTTCACGTACTTTTTTCCTTAAAACCTATTACTAAATGAAGAATGCGTCTTGCAACTGATGGCGGAAATACCGTATGTGTACGTCCCAAACATATCTTGCATGACTCAAACCCAAGAGAAAAAGCATTGTTCCGCATTTTCTTTGTAAAATGGGGTCACGAGGCAGACAATCTCTTTGAGCATGCGCAGTGTTGAAGGCAATGATACCCCATACCTCTTGAGACCGCTTTTCCTTTGCTTCTAATCTTCTTACGTAGTATTTATATACTATTTGTATGGCTTTGAATCGAATACGACGCAACATTAACATTTATGTTCCCAAGCTGTTGTAATGTATTTCACCAACTCCCAGAGAAGTAACAGTGTGATAACAGACGCATACAAAATATTACATTATTTTTATTTAATATTACGCCGAGGGGAACGCAGGACAGTCTGGGCATTGGTGAAGAATGCAAGGATATGCAGTGGGTAACAAAATGCATAAGCAATGATAAGAATTTATGTAGTAAATTCATTTATTTTAACAACTGTACCAGTTACTTTGTTGTAAATCATTCCAAACGAGCCAATCCAGTACAGTTCATTTGAATTAATGCTACAATATTTAAATCATGCGGCATGTCAGTTAATTGCCAAAGTTTAAGTAGATTCATAACTCATATGCAAGTTGCGAACTATTTACTTACATATTTAATGGTTTTTTACTTGCAAGACATTTTGTATCGCTTATCAAATCAGGCGTTCTTTCATTCCTCAACCCTCTGAAGTAGAAAAGGGTCTAATATTTAACAATTTAGTCCGAACCTCAAAGCAAACACAACACTTCTCCATTACAAAGATAAACTGGCTAATGCTGTTCGTAGTATTGACATTTGTTTATTCTGAGAATCATACGAGACCCATAAAAAAAAGTTACTGATTATTAAAGCAGGTGGTACATATATTTACCAGTGGAGTTCAAATGGTTAATAGGATAAAAGAATAAAAAATGCATAGTCTTTGGTACGTAATCTGTTCATGGGCTGTTTCGTTGATGCTGCTAAAGCGGACGGGAGCTTGTAGCTAATCACTCACTTCCACCTAGTGAGGAGATGAAGAATGCGTGGTCCAATGATTAATACCATGGATAACTTTATCCAATATGCAACTAAAAAGAATTCCTGTGTTTGATAATAAGAAAGGGCTGTACATACATCGTTAAACCGTTCTGAACCGGGCGTACTTGGGGGCATCCCAGATTATTGTCTGCCTCAGGTAGAGAAGATAGGACGGGACCGGTCTAAGCGAAGTTTGATCTTATTTTAGGTCTATGTGGACACCTTAGCGAAACAGACCTCATTTTCCGATTGTGTGTTAATAGATGATTCCTGGCTGTCGCCCAACCAAAGGGCGTGTGTAACCTCCTAAAAACTAACTGTTTTTGTAGGATTCAATGTCGACATTACTAATTCACAATTAACATGACTTAAAACTTTAATTCTCAATTGGTCATTGCAGTTTTTTTAACGTACACTGTCGTTACAAATATATTATCATCGTGATTATTGCTACAGCATGTTCACTGATAAACCGAAACTCAACTGTCATAGGACCATCATTTTAATCACCTCTTACAATGCAGGTACATCGATTTTACGATGTACCTGCATTTTATGGAACGATATTTGATCGTATAGGGAAAATCTTATAGCTCTTGGCGGTGAGTCATGGATTTCCTGCCGAGAGCCGAGAAGTGGCAATTGCGTTCCGGTTTATCAGTGGACACACTGTATTATCAACTTTCACGATTGCTTTCATTCCGATTACTATCACAACTTTATATTACCATCATCATTGTTCTGTTTTATTGATTGACGATGTGGAAGTTACTCACTGTCGAAATTAAGCTGTACTGCGAGTACGATCAGCAAATTATGAGGTTATTTAATGACGCCATTTCAGCCGCTTTGACCGTGAAATAAATTTGATGATACGTGAAATCTGAAAGTAAATGGCCGTGGCCTGTCACAATAAGTCCACTTTAAATGTGAACCGGTGCAGTTGGTTCCCCGCTTGTGATTTACACCGGTTAGTAACATCTATATTAACCTACTTGGAGAAAAATTATAACGAGGATAATCAGCAGGGACTCTAGAGTGGCTTACGTTAAATTATTCTATCTTGGACGTTTGAGAAAATTACAAACAAAAGCAACCGGTCTCCTGGCTATTATCTGTGGTTTTCCAGATTTTCACATTCAATAGCAGATCCTTCATTTGAAGTACATTTTAAATTTTGAGATTTTTCATTTCTTGTAAAAAAAACTACTCAAAACTAAATTAAAATACGTCACGATCTATTTGTTCATGTCTACTCCAGTTCATCATTCATAATCACAGTCCCATTCGATGGTGCTTATCAGGGAATTGTTGTAAAGTTTTTAAATTAAAAATAAATCTAGCCAATTTATGGTCTTCCTGTGTGTTAGTCTCCTGAGCAGATAAGAACGAATTCAGAAAGATTGAGAGAGTTAAGGAAGAAAATCTGTGACAGGGATTGTAAATACGCTTTCGGATTTTATTTGTACAAAGATGTGGTGTGTAATGGATAACATATTAGGTTTTAAAAGACTTTTTTTAGCCTGTTGCAAGAAATGAAATAGACGCACTGTATGTGTGAGTGAGTGAGAGAGATGTTTGTGGTTTGAATAGTATCTCTTGGATTCTAATGCAGTGTTGACCGCGTTCTGTAACACGGAGTCCATTAATCTCTGGGAGGTCTCATTTTAATGAAGCAGTCAGTTCAGCGCCGTGCGTTTGTATCCCACATCCTTCTCGCTTCATATTAGAAATGTACGAGGGCTGAATCTGTTATTAGTTCTTCCGATATCCCTCAGTTATTGAAGGAAATTGATACTTACGTTAATAACTGCCCCTTCACGGTATCAGGCCCAGACGGAGTACGTGAATAAAGAAACGTACAAACGGTATATGCACGGAAATGCTAAATTGCATCGTATTATCACAACCCGGGCGAGAGAGATGACTGTAGCAGAAATAAAGAAGTGAATCAGAAGAAATACGAAGGGAGGAAAGAATCTGTAGCGCATTTCTAAATGATTAAAAAAAACTCATTCCAGCTTAAGACATCTAAACTTGGATACTTTCAAAATGCTAATTCACGGGATAAATTCCATAAATAAGTTCCGCCTTCCAAATAAACCAATGTTTTCTCTCTATGTGCTGAGTTTTTTGTTGTTGTTTCCAGTGCAAATCCCACCTCGTCTCGACCGTCAGTGACGGGACGTTTAAAATATGCCAAACTATAAGAAGATTTCTGTCTTCCGGGTTGTTACGCCATGTAGTCTGGTAGAAGTTAACCAACGTTTCAGAGGGCCTTGCTGTTTCCGTCATCAGGGCGATCGCGTCGGTAAACTTCTACCAGACTACACGGCGTAACAACCCAGAAGATAGCCATCTTCAAACTCACCGCCGTGAAAACCTCAAATCCTACAAACCAAACTAAAACCCTGGCGTAGAATGAACGACTGCGTTAAAATTAATCTTAGGGAAATGGGGTTGGAGGTTGTGGGTTTAATTCATTTGGCTTAGGCTAGGGACCGGTACCCCATTAATGACAGTACCTATGGATAAACATAAAATACACTAGTATAGAAATATCCTATGTTTTCCAAAGTTTGAAGCACAGATGTCAGTCGGCCTGCATACAGAAACTGAGAATCTGCTGAAAAGTGAACAGCATCTGAGCGCTCTGATTCCAGGAGTACTTTATTTTTTATAAAGGGCTAGTAGAACTTACATTTGAATTGCACCTCACACGTTTAACATTCAGAGTAATGTTCGTCTACTGTGCCTCGACTTTTTAAATTCAAATACATTTTTATGCATTCAATAATAGTTCACGAGATGCAATAAGAACTTCATCGTCAGTTTCTGTTGATTCTTTCAAATCATTGCTTTCCCGCTTTTGAAATTTTTGATAGCAAATATTCCACATTTTCTTTAAGTTGCTACGTCATCTGTATTTCTTTTTATTTATTACGTACAGTGATTTTCCGAAAACTGTGTTAATCTTAATATTTATGTCACTCTTGTCATTAATTGTATGTACGTAAAGCAATTCTTCTGTAGTCCAAACAAACAAAAAATACTCATCGCCTATAACTGAGTAGCACAGCAAAAGACTGAAAACTATTAGCACTGGCTGTACATATATGCACGGCACACATGCACGCACACACACATATACAAATAAAATTTATAGCAATAGATTTGTTGTGCTTTGAGGTATTGAACTAACTACATTGTAGTGTGCCACCATGTTGAAAGATCGATAAACACTGATCTCGCGATCGTAACCACAGATTACGTATACCAGTTATAACTGTAAGAATGAGTTAACGTATAAATAAATCCTTCTCTCACACGCTGTTAACAGATTCCAGACCATGCATTATTTCTGTTCGTTTACAATATATCCAGATATATTTTTTATTTAATTTATTTCTATTCTTAGAATATTTAACGACGTTATATCAACTTTATTGTTGTTGCATCTTTGAATGAGATTGGAAAATGACCACGAAATTTCAGCCACTGAATTTTCTTCCGAAAATTAATATTGTGCATTAGTTTGAACAAATACTCTATGTATAATTTCATATTTAGTTTATGTAATAAAGGATAATACCATAATGCTGAATACACATTGGCACTGTTCTACACTAGAAACAAAATGCTTAGAGTTTAGAACCTCTAAAGAAAAGAAGTATAAGAAGAAGAAGAAAAAGAATTTAACAAAAGCGAAACTGGATCTATTAACCAAAGATCCGTCGTGCTGCTTAGGATGACGACTAAATGACTAAAGATGCCTATTCAGAATTCGTTTTGTTAGGAAATGTGTCGACTTATCGACTTCTCTTCACACATAATTAACAATTTATATATGATACCAAGTATTGTTGGCCGCCTATAACAAAGCCCCAAAAGCGAATACCAATTTAATCTTTCCTTCTGTTCTCTCTTTCTATATTTAGGTGCTTATTACATTAATTCTCCTCATAATACTGAAGTAAAACCGCGAATATGCAAAAACGTGGATAACAAAAGCGTGTATAAGGAGAGTCACTTATATCACACTGAATGGGGCTTGCAATAAGGCCTACTTACTTTCAAAAACATAAATCACAGAACTAAGTAACTTTCAATAACACATTATAAAGATTGTCGAATGAATCTCGACAACGAACAATTCCACTTCTGCTATCGAACTCTGAATATCGAACATTGATTTTTCAAAGAAACCTAGGCCTGCGTTTCAGGCATATATAAGCGTTTCCTTCCCTACTAGCACTTTTCACAGATACAGCCTAGACGTGTAAGCTGGCCACTAGCCAGACCTGTCGTCTCCGTTGGCGACATTTACTGCTGAGTGAAAATAGCCAACAAATTTGGTCCTTGATTAAGAGGTGCATGCGTCTAAAAATGAACTAACCAACGCTTTATTGCACATTTTAAAAATGCATAAATCATATACAACTAAGCTACTAGTTTACGTACGGTGTAATTCATTTGTAATTTGTGAGATTTAATATTCTCACGGCGGTCAATATAAAGATGACTGTCTTCTGGGTTATTGCGTCTTGTAATCAGGTAGACGTCAGCACAGTTCTGAAAATCTTATTCGCATTTGTAAGGTACCCAGTTCTTCTCCCGACTATCTAGACTGGGGCATTTCATAGCTTTCCTCCAGCCTTACAGTAAAATCATATTTTGAAATAGGTCAAGGCCACTTCCAACACTACTCTTGATTCGTAATTCATAATTATCCTACATTCTGTCATTCGCTGCTATACAGATATAAACTTGGCAGTTGACATGATATAGTACAGTAAATAAAACACCAAACAGAAGAAAATTCTACAGACTACAAATTTAAATAGGGCTCATGAACTGCGGTAAGTATAAGAAGTCACTACTTTGAAAGTATTAGTTATTTAAGGAGGATGTTACAGAGTGTATTCGTTGAAGCTCGAACAATGGGAACGTTCCCTTTACAGCACCTGCACATTAATAATGTAATTATCCGATTTATGAACCCCGACCTATCACGCTCTGGGGGACCGTAAATTTTAACTTTGATCCCAGTGACTTCACTCAAGAACTGTGTGGAAAACATTAAATATTTATTCGCATTCTGAAGGCCCTTCTCTGTGACCTATTTTGTATTCCATCCTGTCCACTATGCTGATTATTTCTTACTATAGTAGTCGTCATGAAATCAGATGTTCCAAGGTCATATCAATATCATACAATCTTCATCACCAGCGGCTTAACACAGACGGTTTTGGTGGAGTTATATTCATTGCTGGACTTTGTACTGCAATCTGCTGTAACATTTACATTTGTAAGAAGATGAATGGGAAATGTGGGTCACTGCACACTCCGGTTCTTTGTCAATATAACCCGTACACTACAATATATTTGCATGACGTATTATTACACTCGAACTCCGATATACAAAACACGCTCCCGCTGATGTTTATAGCGTTTTGTTGTAATTTATATTTCCAGACTGTTCAGGCTTCTCAGAAATATCGTTGATGAAATTTATATACGTTTTATATAATCGATTACAATGGCTTTTGTAAGATTTTTCAAATTTGCACCATTTGCTGTAGTTGTAACAACTGAGGACGTCTCAGAATATACTTCCATATCAGTACATACACTGGTTTCTGTACATGTGAAAAACGAATAGGAATAATACAATATAAAATTCAGAGCACAAGAACGCCACGGAGTACATACGTCACAGCTCGAAGAACAGAAAATTTGGCAATACAGCACTGTACCAAAGTGCCACGTGGTGGAGGTTGTGGCACGAGATCAACTCGTTCCGTGGCCTTGAAGCATACAAAATCCTGACGGCTACTGTAGTAAAGTGCGAAGAAGGAAAGTCAAAAGCTTATGAATGTAACTGGAGATTGTGTTCGACTGTTGCGATGGGATGAGACTGTGTCTATGTGGAACTGAGCCTATAAACGATCCTTATAACTGGAGAATACTCAGAGTTTTTGACATCTGAGATTCTGAAGGGGGTGAAAATATCGATTCTGGTCTTCTGGGTTGTGATGCCGAGTACATGAATGGTTGCACCCGCAACTACTCCACAGATTTAATAAGATTTGAGGGTGAAATTTATGTTGGTCGTATGGATAGTAACGCCGTGTGGACTTGTAGGTAGATACTAACGTTTCGGAGGAACATCCAGGGCTGAACATACACAGAATTCCATATCTCTCTTGAATTGATAACAAGTGCTGTGATAATTACTCAAAATTTAACTTACTCCATTTTCGGTGTCCAGAAGCAAAGAGTTTGCCTCATTGGGATATCGAACTTCTGTGTTTCAGCTTCAGCATGTCTTCAGTACATGATTACTGGCAGCAGTCTCATAAAGGTGAAGCAGAATTCGAAGCAATACCATCGCTTCTTCACCCTTTCTGAAGACCTCAACGCCATACGTTGGACTCCTACGTCCAAGAAATCTTCCAAAGCTGTAGGTAAGAGAAAATACTTGTCATTTCACCCAAGCAAGAGGGCAAAAGAAACACAGCTCAAATTGCTACTTTTCACTGTCTAAATCAGCGTGGACCAACTAGCGGCCCGAGGGCTACATCCAGCCCGAGATCACTTAAGATCAGGCCAGCGAAATTACTTGTTAATTTATTGCTAGTTAATATAAGCTCTTTTCTTCCAAGTATTTTAAAAATTGTGATTCTTAACTCGTCTGATACTTTTCATACAAGTGTCACGCATACTATTGTCTTCAACATGCTATCGTAAAATATGTTTCCACGAGAAAAAAAATTGCGTTAGTTACTGGCCGATGCAAGAGTAAATTTAAAATAATGTGCAACTCTGTAGCAATTTGTGCAAATGTAAAAAATATATATTTATTTGAGTACGTACTGTTGTAATTTGTAATATTTGTCTTCTGTTTCGTATGGGTGTTGAGTCGTGGTCTCTTAATGGAAGAACATATAAAATGTGTTTAAAACAGCGCACAGGAGAATATTTAGGCATAAGAAGAATGAGGCAAGTGAGCAAATTAAAATAGCTTTTTATACATCTGTCCTAAAAGATATATACACATTATAATACAGAATATTAACCTCGTGTACACACATCTTTCTGGGGCACCTGTATAAAACGTGAACTTTGTGGTTGATACAGGTCACCTAGTTCTAATATTGTAGAATTTTGAAATTAGGCAGGCTACGACAGCCTGAAGAAGTAACGAAAACAGGGAAGACAAGAAATAGTAAAAACTTCTTGGAAAACGTCAATTTTGAAGACCAGGACGGAAATGGGAGTATAACATTAACATAGATGTTTGAGAAGAGAAATGGGGGGGGATTTTTTTTATAGAACTGCCTCAGAATCGTGTCTAAAGGTGAGGTTTGAAATTAGTGGCATTCAGCGTAAGGTTTCTGTTCTTATACTGTATACAGTACATTTTCCGGTCAGGTAGGCTCATCTGAAAAAGAGAAATGCGCGCATTATATCCGGGAAAATACGACAGTTCCGATAATGTGCTTCTTCATAGACCATGAATAGGAAAGAAATCTGTTGACAGTAAAAACTATCCTTACAATATTCTGTCACGTTTCGAAGTACTGAAGTGCGTCATTTTCTTTAAACCTCCCTTACCCTACTCCGTTCTTCTTCCATGATATGATTTACTGAATTGAGGAATTTCCCCGTATTTGTGTCGTCCATCCGGTACACCAAAAATGTGTCTACCTTTCATAAATCATATACTGAAAGTGAGTAGGTCCATTACTTGAAATTTATTCCTTAGTAACAATGTTGTTTGTACGCTTATTAACAAATATAATTTATTGATAATTCAAAAACATACTTCTGGGTTTTCATCAGTCGAAATTATGAGCTACTACTGAAACATAAATTAACGAAGGCATCTCTCTTCTAAATTTAAATTTCCACTGAAAATGTTAGAAGAACAAAAGGCACTCAATGAACTAATAAAAACGCCAGAAAAAGAAGCTTATGTCATATGTGCAGTAAACGTTCTACGTTTTTTTTTATTGAGCAGTCAATTTAACGTAACGCAGCTAAAGTTGTAACCAATAATCGGAAAATTCTTTCGCGAAATTCCTCTTCCCGCTACTACAAAGTTTCTACATTCGTTTCTACCATAAATCACTGAATTCGTGGTACGTTACAATGTCCATCTATTATAATTTTAATGCCGGTTACAAAATAAATATGCCCCATGGCAGAAGACGGAATTTTAACCATTGGCCCACCCTCTTTGAACCCGGCCATCACACATTTATTCATATAGTCAGTCAGTTTTGAAACATCGCTGCTTATGGGAATTTCTAAGGACATAAATGACGGAAAACAAAATTATAATCGAAAGTGTAACAAGTGGCCTATCTGATAATAACAGAAATTTGTTTAATTTTATAGTGATGAAGCCTGCACTAGGATTTTCACATTACTCTTTAGAATTTAGGTTTTCACGGCGCTAAGGATAATGATCCGGATTTTAGCGCCGTGTAGGCTCATTAGCATCCACCGGCGAGTCTAAAAAACCTGAACACCACCTGCATAACTCTTCTTATCGATTATTATTTTCTTACCATGTGCTGCTATAAACAATGTTCTTACGGCCGCTGGAAAAACATTAAACGTTGGTTCCTCACTCCGTCAGAGACAATTTTCGTTACCGAGTTATTCAGTTGCGCAGGACGTAAACCAATTAACCAATTGTACCACTGATATTTACCGCTGCATCTACGAGCTACACCGCACGAATCTCGACCGGTATCGACGATCCTAACAATCTGTCTTCTCAGATAAATTCCGAAATAATACAATGCAGAAATGACGTGTGATCTGGTCTGGACCACTTCCTTCACGCCGCTGCTGACCAGCAGAGACGGAGAAAATGAAAGCTTATTAACAGCGCCTTCAAGTAAAAAGAACAAACATCTAATTTCAGGCCAATAACGTCACTAAAATGGATATCACAGTTCTTAAGTAACAACTAGCCAACGCCATGATACGGAATCCTTCTTGAGAAGCTGACAGTCGTCCACCTGATTAAGAAATGTCCTGTATGTTACGGGACCCGAAGGTTAATTAGTGTTCATAAGGGCATGCCACTGGACCATATCTTGCGCCAGTTGAATCCAGTTCATCATAAGGGCATGCCACTGGACCATATCCTGCGCCAGTTGAATCCAGTTCACTAATTCTTTAAAATCCATTTTAATATTATCTTTCCATCCTCGCCAAAGTTCAAGTGGTCTGTCTTCTTCAGGTTTACGACTATAATTTTTTTCCATATCTCATCTGTGCCCCCATTTTATCCCCCGCGATTTGATAGTTCTAATAATACTGGGTGTCTGAAAATTGTTAATACTTTGATGTTTTAAAATATGTTAAGTGTTAGATGTTTTAAACACCCAAGATTTTAATGTTTTTAAATACCATATACCTGGTAAAGAGTAGTTCTATAAATAAAGCTGCTCGTTATGTAATTGTTTTCGTCCTCCTGTTACATCGTCTTTATTAAGTCCAATATTCTCTTCGACACTATGTTCTCAAACACCCTCGTGTGCGTCATTTGAGGCAAGAAACCAAGATTTACAGCCGTATAAAACAACAAGAAACCATTTTTGTACTTCAGTCTTCAGTGTTTAAAATAGAAGACAGTGAGATAAATAATTCTGAACTCAATGGCAGCACGCATTCCGTTAAATCAATTTTCTCTTAATTTAATTTTACGTTGCTTAGGCCGTGAAAAAACACTCCAAGTCATAGGTTCTTCAAAATATTCCTCAGGACTCGCCAAATGTTGTAACAAGAGACTCATCTTATGTACCAACTAGTAAATCTCCCACCAACAATGACCGCAAAATATGAAGTGTAAACACACATAGTCATATACATTCGATAAGGCCCAAAATCCTTTGCCAGCATCACCATGGCAGCGCTTATAACACACATTCATAAATATTATCCCATAAGGCCGAATATCCCTTAACAATAAATGATCACCAACCAACATACAGAAAGACCAATATTCCTTAACAACACTACCATGGCAATGATTACAACACATATATCTATAGTATCCCTTTAGGCCCAAAACAACAGAAAATTACCACCAACCAAGCTACCAACACTTGCTTATTATATGGATATTGAGGTCAAAAGGTACATTTATTCTGTCTACCCCCTCCACTCTAGGTTTTTTTTAAATACCAAAGATCACACGCATTCGACGGCTACACTTTTTATATAAGATTCCATGGTGACCAGGTTCATCCCTTTGCGAAAGCAACCACATTTTTCAGTCACAAAGTCTCACTGGTGACCAGGTTCATCCCTTTGCGAAATCAACCACATTTTTCAGTCACAAACTTTCAGACAAGACGTGTCCAATCGGAGATAAAAATATCCGCATTGGAACAAAGTTGTACTTCAGGTGGTACAACCTTAGACATAACACAGGCCTTTCAAATCTGATCGCGATCCGTAAATTGACAGTGTAACTTCCATACTAAAAAGTTTAATAACTTATTTTACGAAGAAAGATGTACAAATATTTTCAAAATGTGTTATTTGCAATGATCCTGGCGTTTGTTTACTGCAGATGTAGGTTGCTGCTGGTTGAGCTAATCAGTACTCAGATGAAGTCTCATGTCCTACTGCTGACACAGCAGACATACACACGTATTAACCTACTTTTTAAAGGCATAAGAGCCTATAATCCTTGAATTTGATTTAAAATTCTCATACTATATCCTGTTTCAAACAAATTAACAATTTCTACAATGACTTTTCTTCGATTATTGTTCTTAAGAAATCTGTTAATAGTTCAGTTTGAAGAGTGTGTAAAGAATTTTATTGGACTGTTACTGACAGAAATTACACTGCCTCGCTTACATTTAGTGTAGATACACACACCAGATGTTATCAAAATACGTTGTATAATTCTGAGGATAAAACATGAAAGGTCGGACGTTAATTTTAA
This sequence comes from Zootermopsis nevadensis, assembly GCF_000696155.1. The sequence continues at coordinate 188,414 of NW_019059717.1, read as the reverse complement.
GACTTATTTACAAAAATATATATAATTTAAAGTTTACGTCTACCTTCCTTTGACCCCTAGGCCCTATTGTAACATTTTAGGTACACTAGGTGAGATTTAAGATTTTCACGGCGGCCTCGGATGAAGATTTTCTAGTTTTGTCGCTTGTAGACTGGTCGGTAGGTGTCATCATTTCCGAGAAACAATTTCCGCAGCCCTGAAGATGGAGACAGTAAGCATCTCCGAAACTTTGACATCTACCGACGAGTCTACGCGGCCACAGAATCGAGAAAAACATAATAACTTCTGAAACATGTCACTTTTATAAGTACACAACTTTTTCATTATTAGGCTTATTGACGTAAAAATATCTTATCTAATACATCTGGTGAGAACCATAAAATAAGGCTGATATCCATTTGTTCGAAAGATAATGTACAGTGCTGAATTAAAAGTACTGATTTAAATGCAAATTAATACAGTATGGATTCTATCCGATACCGAGGACAAGCTTTGTTCACACCAACACTTTGTGATAATTCAGAAACTCACGCCATTATTTCTCATTCCCTACTGTATTTCCCTGCTACAACTGGACACTTTATGAACGTTTCCTGAGAGAGGAAATAATACAGCAGTTATAGTGAACAGAAATAGTCTAATTATGATTACTGCTGCGATACGCTACATACATCGTTTCACTTGCTGAATTGCAAGCAATGGCCTGTTTATTAAGTACAAAGGGGAAAATGTCTACCTGAATTATAAGCCCTTAAAACATTAATTCTGGGTTTAGAGAGAACGTTGCTGTCTGGTGTGGCCTATATAGTACGGGTTATTGGATTGGTTAAAGTTCAAGAGTGAGACGATCAATGGTAAATTATTTGCTTTGGTGTACACTGTAGTGCAATTTAATAGTAGTGTAAAATCGTGTAAAATAATTTATTGTAATGTAATGCTCTACTGTCTAGTATAGTGTTGAAGGCTATATAAGATTCGCTACGCTGTTTCTTAAAAGAACTGAATAAAGTTTGCACTGAGACCTCTGTGTCCGTGATAAGCAAAAGTTTCGAAAGACAACATTTTACACGGTCATGTCACCAATTAATAAATGTACGATTTACATACAATAAAAGTCAAGACAAGATCTAATTGCGGCAGACGTCTCAGAACCGACTTAATACGTTCATTGGCAAAGAAGCGGCCAACTTGTGTGATGACAACTGTATGAATTGGCGACGGTCGATGATATATTTAACGACACTCTGTTAACTTCATATGTTGTGTAGCGTTGTGAGGTAGGGAGAATGTGAATGGTGAATTTTTCCGATGTCTTAGCAACTAAAAGTTCCAAAAATGTTTCTATTAGATTCGCCACATCTGTTTGTCTGTCTGTGCCTGCATATAACTCGAGAGGCGCTATTTTTAGAAATTCTGTATCGGAGAGTTTTGTTAAGATTTGTCGACACGTTAAGATTGGACAATAATAAAGAATATTTTACTTTAAGACGTACGTACGCTTCTGAGTCTGGGTCAGGAATTCCCTAATGGGAAATTCAAAAACTAAAATTATGACCATGGGAAATTCACCGCGCGAGAATCTCCAGATATCAGCGCAACCATATGGGGAATCCTCCGTGAATACGTCACCATCCACAAAGATGCCAGACATCCCGCCCATCCTTACATCTATGGCATCACTGTCGTCATTCATAAACGGCAGAGGTCAAATCCGTCGAATGCCGAAAAGTTTACGCTATACGTATATTTCCTCATTTGTTAATATTATGAACAAATTGGTTATCTACTTGTGGTGCTATTTCAGAATTTATCAACAGGGGATGAGAAAAACCAAGATGCTTCGATCTGGCCAAGATGTGGAACTTGGATACGAATCAACAGTGCTGTCCTCTCAACCGCGACTTTCAGTGCGCCCAGGATGGCAGTTATTTTTGCAAACCCCAAATAACCTATATTCAGTACTTGTTTGTTTCATACGTGTTGTGACTGAAGCTCTTTGTACGATTTCCAACACCCACATCAAAATTTACTATCATAATTGAATACGAGCATAGCAAACATTTGCCTGACGACCAATACCTAGCAGCTGAATCTCTATGGAGAAGGTTATCAAGATTCTCGACCCGTAATATTTGGCAAGGTTATTTTTCTTCCGGTCTTTCTCCCAAACTCAGTCTATCTTGAATACGTGTCAAAATATATGTCTACGTCATAAATTTTAAATCGAGGACCAATTTATTAAGAGATGAAGTTTTTGTACATCCTTTGAAAGGAAAAGAGGAGGAATGGGGAAAATTCTGTACGATACAGCATGGTAATGCTACGAAGATAAATATATATACTAGGCCCGTATTTCACTTAGAGTAAGTAAACATTTTAGTACGTCCTATTTGCCATGCATAATCCATAAATGAAAGGGTACGTAACTCTCGAAAGCTCCAGAGAGACAGAGAGAGACAGAGAGAGAGAGAGACAGACAGAAAGAGAAAATGAGGGGTTCTGATAGATTTACTAAAACAAAGAATAAGGGAACTCTCCAAATCCCTTATTTAAGCCCTTTCGTACTTGATTTATATCTAAAACTGAAAATATTTAAATGCGTACAATATGCACTGCCAACACACCAAATATTGTTAAAGTTTTTCCTCTGGGTGCAAACACCGTGTGGAAGCGAGTTATGTTACAGAAGTTTCAGAGGAAAATGCTGCCTTCAGGAGCGAAATGTGGGATTTTAATATAGTTCGGGTGATGTACAGACAACCAGCAAACAAAGGCTGCATCGCCGTAAACAGTAAATCACTGCAGAAGCTTAAATTCACTTACTATATTCAACATTTATCCATGGGGACAATCTCTGCTCAGCATTGAATACAGAACATCTAATCCCACAGTTTATAAAACCACGAACCACAGTAAAAAAAAGAAAAGAAATACGTTTATTAAAACAGCTGTCTGCCTACAGAAACGTCCCAGTTGTTTGTATCCTTGGAATATTTAATAATAAAGATGGCTTCTTTCTGGAATGTGCAGCATTCCAGAAAGCAACCATTTTCATGATCGTCATCGTGATAACCTAAATCTCACACATTTGATAAATGATCATCTAATAACAAGGGTAAAACTGCGCGGTGTAAGGCGGAAAGTTGATGATGAATTCTGAATAAATCGAGATGTGAAACAAAGCGCTTTAAAGTACGAGTCCTACTGAAAGTCGTTAGTCCGCAATACGTATATAACGTGCCTTCGATTCAAGAATGCAAGGCTTGCGTTAATTCTGCAATAATGTGATTAAGATTCTTTTTCAAATTTTAAAATATTGATAACTAAATTATTAATATCTGACACGTTATAATTAGACTTATCTACACAGTGTGTGCGTTAAGAATGCCCCGCCCTTCCAAAACAGAAATATTTTTGACTAGTAGATGTGTTGCGCCTAAACATACCACATACACTTACCAGCATCACTGAGGTGTCAAACAAGTTGCCATACTATCACGGCGCTTATAGTAACACAAATACACACGAAATTGGAGAAGATTTAATTAACCGTTCGCATGCTGTTTATTTACAAGCTTGAAGATGACTGTCTACTAAAATGTCGCGTCTCCTAGTCTGGTATAAGTCTACAGACGTTTCAGAGGCATCATTAAAGCAGGTTAATAAACTCAGGATTGACCAAATGAGATGCTAGTCTTCGGGGTCGTTGTGCCGTGTAGTCTAGTAGAAGCTTACCGACATTTCAGAGGGGCCTGTTGCTGATGATGATGGAGGCAGCAAACACCCCTGAAACGTCCTCAGGGCTAACTAGATCAAAAAATTATTTCGAATGATTTATCGTGCTATAAATGTACAAATGGCTCTTCTCAAGCAGAAATCGACATCTCTTTTCTTCTAAAGAACAGACAAGAGCTAGAAGTTTGTACAGTATATGGTAGATGTACAATACAGGCCTCATGAAAATGCAAAAACACTACTGTATCTCACAATTTTTTGTAGGTTAGCATTGAGATAAAAGGAGATTGGAGATAGATGATTGATTTCTCTGTGCAATGTTAGTATCTATATGCAGGCCTACTTAGTTCTACAACCGACAGATTTGTAACTCCAGTAAATTTGCAACACCAATGCTTAATGTAAAATCGTAAGGGACACATTTGATAATAAATAATTATTATATGTGTTGTTGTTCCTTGGCTCAATAACCCAGTTGTGGGTCTTCGCCGCCTACTTTTTTCGGAGGTTTCCTAGTCAATTATTATATATAATCCGTTCAAGCTGCAGAATTACATCTTTTTCACTCTTATATTCAGTACAGTTTCTGCTCTTGAGCAAGTTACATTACCGACTGAAACAATGTGTGTTTATCCTTTCTTACAGTGCCAATTGACAGCATAAAGGAAATACGAGTAGGAAAAAGCACGGAAGTTCTTCGAACCCGGGAGTTGTCTTCTGGACATACAGAAGAATGCGCCTTTTCTATAATCTACGGCGATGATTTTGAGTCTTTGGACTTGGTGGCTTCAACACCTGAGGAGGCCAACATCTGGGTCACCGGACTGAATGCACTTATTGGCGCCCATATATGTAAGTATCTGCAGTTGAAATTGTGGATCGTGTATTGAAATTCATTGCCAAAAGCCCGAAAACGAAATACAGAAAACTACATTTCCATCTTTTACACGAGCGTAAAACATGGCCTCTCGCTCCAGGGAAATAACACAAAATGAGGGTACAATGCAGAATATTTGAACTTAAGAGAGAATAAGCGAAAAGGGGAATGAGGGTACAATGCAGAATATTTGAACCTAAGAGAGAATAAGCGAAAAGTGGGGTGATCAAAAATACCTAGTGGGGAGTTTCATAATTTATACTCTCATCAGCCTAATATTAACTAATATTTTCGAAAAATAAAATGTATGGTTATGCAAAGAATTAAACTGGATATAGATTAATTCTAATGAACTCAAAGGTTGTGGAAACGGGTTGGCTGGTGGACCCTATGGTAGACCCAAGGGACATTGATATTTGGGAAAATAATTTCTCGAATGATGGCTGACTGGGGAAAACCGAAGTACTCGGACACATCGCCCTGATGAAGGATACAGCAAAGATCTCTGAAACGTCAGTAAACTCCTACTAGACAACACGGTGCAATATCCCAGAACACAAGTCACCTTCATACTCTTCGCCATGAGAACCTGAAATCTCACCACGTCACCAATCTCGTTTCTATAAGTGAATTTAATTTAACTTTTATTGAAAATGTTAAAATTGTGTAGTCTGCTGGGGGTGTTGAAAATATCCGACGTTTCAGAGGACCTTTCTGCCTTGTAATCAGGGTAAAGTGGAATAAGTTCCTCAGACATGTCACTAATTGTTGATATTTCGATATGGTGTAATACTCAGCAGCTGTCATAAGAACACTAAGTCTCATACGAGAATTATTATTTTATGTAAATTTTAAACACAATGAATGTTATAGCTCCAAATGGCCTGGAACAGAAAGAGGCTCTGCGGGAACGATGGCTGCGGGAGATGTTCGAGCAAGCCGCCACGGACGAGTCGGGGTGCATGGACGAGAAAACTGCCATCAGCCTCATCCAAAAGCTCAGCTGCAGCGGCCACGTCACTACCGTCCGCATCAAGCAGAAACTGGCGGTAAGTCTCGCACACGTGTCTGTACATCCCCATATTTAATCTCCGGTACAATAAAGTGTTCTGAAAGGATTTTGACTAATTTCGGTATTCGGGATGCACAATAAACTTTGTCGGTTGGTGTCTTAACACCATCTGCTTTAACGGACTACGACCAAAGGTTTTTTCGAAAACAGAGAAACGAAATTATAAATCCGTTGGGACATTTGGTATTCCTCCTTATGTGGGTGATCAGCCCGACGCCAGGGCTCCATCCGAACGGGATAACACAACACAAAAACTCGCGGGCAAATATCAACGCCAAGAGTGGGACTCAAATTCACGGTCTCAGTGTCCCAGAGGTTAAAATCCCCGCCCTAAACAGTGCGGTTACATTCAAACATGAAATTAACACTGGAAAGGTAGAAAGACTGACATATCAAAAGTGTTTCTTACGTACATCACGTTGGTTATTGTTGCATTGCACCCGTTTCCCTATTACAACTGCCTCGCCAACTCCAAATGTGCGGAAGGTACTGTCCCGGAATTTGCCAGGAGAGACTGACAAAACCCACGAAAAGCCTCAGTCACGATACCTACTACTGGGCCGAGATTTGAACGCGGGACCTCCCGAACATGAAACAAGATTGCCGACTACTAGACCACGGAGTTCATTTGGAAAAATCATTTAAGCCAACTCCACGCATCACCACTGGATTTTTGTATTGAGGCAGCCTCAAGTTAATGCTTTATGAATTTATACAATGTGATTAATATTAGCGGCTGAAATGAGATTTATGAGAACAGCGTGTGTGTATGTTTTGATACGACATGGGTAATCAGCCATACTTTCACAGCAGTGTGCGATGTTAAAATCAATAAATGGCGGTCTTATTCTGGCTTTGCTGCTATGACAGCCATACATTGACTGGTAAAATGGTAATAGGATGCATTTCTTAAATTTTCAACATAAAAACTCATAATATGATCAGAAAATGTATTTTTACCAGCAGGATCCTAGAAATAATTTCCATATAAATTTAATTTGTACACACAGGCCTTGCTACTCAACTCACATAAAATGACTGGTCACTTATTTATCTCTAATCTAATTTTCTTACCACGTATTTCTTGATTTTTCAATAGGATTCTTCATGAGTTTCTGAACTAACGTTTGTGTAGATTTCCTGTTTATGAATATGGCCGCAAACCTTTCATTCAACATTTCTATTCCCCCTCCCCAAAAGTCACAATAAACTGCAGGAAAACGGAAATATCTACACAGGTAAATATAATCTTATGTCACATCAATATTTTTATTCTTTAGGAAACTATCCATTCCAGAACATTGTGTTTCTGATCTCCTGGGTCCTAAATTTCCTTCAACAACAAAGTTTCATTAATCCAATCCATGGAGCAGACTAATTGCAAGTACTACATACTAAAGGTTTTGTTTGGGTAGACAAGTCAGAAATCAATTATCTCTCTTGAAAGGTTTGATGTTAAGACACATATATACCTCTTTCATATTGTACAGTCCGTTTCAGTAAGGAAAAAGGATACTAGACTAGACTAGACGGCTATCATTTGCTGCTCTCAGACTATTACAGGAAGCTTGGTTCAATGAATTCCAGACAAAGAGACCAAAAGATTTTGGACCATTCCACTTGATTGTCATTTATGATATCATGACAAATATCTTTTCTGAACCATTGATAATGCAGCGTTTCCTACCACCAATCACTCAGACCACTTAGACATCAAGTACTTAACATCTACTCGGAACCAAGTCAAGTACCAGTTCAAACGTACGAGGCAAAGTGGCCTCAACGGCTAAGCCTCTTATCTTGGAGACATATACAGAGGGAGAGGCAAAGATTAACGTATTCCAGAAACCCACACTAAATGAACTTCAGAGAGCTTATTCACCTGATCATGAATTGTCTTGTTGTCGCGGAATCGAAAGGTTCATTAAAGGGGTCACTTTAGTTCTTGATCAGAGAGTCCTAAAGCAATTAGGTGACTGTCTTCTGGATTGTAGCGCCGTGTAGTCCAGCAGAAGTCTACCGACGTTTCAGTGGACCTCTGAAACGTCGGTATAAAGCCATCTTTGTACTCGCCGTCGTGAGAACCTCAAATCCTACGTCTAGCAATTAAATTAATTTTGCATAACCAATCTGTTAAATGTCCATTTAATATTATCGCCCTACATACGCTTTGCTCTGCGTAGAGTTCCCACAACTTTTCCAATCTGCGTACAGTAATCCCTCAATTAATAAGCGGAAGGGGTGTCCGGTAATGCCGATTGTCCATTAAATTGCACAGTTTTTACTATGCCATCAAATGCATCCTCAGACCATGATTTCAATCAGGGCTACCATTAAACGGATTAGTAATATGAACTAAACATCTACAATGACACAAGGTTCATTAAAACACTACAGCTGAAAGAGATAATTAAGAGCCAAAAAATTCAACAGTCCAGAAAAAAATCGGCAATACCATGCGGTGACCATTAAATCGAGGTTTCACTGTAATTTAAAGCTATAACAGGCCAAAGTAGGCTTACCCGGGTATGAATTTGGGCCTTTTGTGCTGTGCGGCAGCACGCCCAATTGTGCATTAAGTTCTGTAATTTGTATTTGGAACATTTTTCGTTTCGGCGTGCAATTACAGAAACTCGAGGAAAATACCTCATGTGTTTGTGCAGAGTCACGTCTCAAACGTTAAATACATTTGTCAGGAATATATTTTACGGATGATACAGTGCAGTGTTTGTAAACTTAGTACACTTTTCCATTTTTGTGGAAAATGACCTCGGGATAAGAAGCTTTAAAATCTGTACTCTACTTTTCATGCAATTCTATTAGGGCGATTAACTGAAGAAGACGATATGAGCAGAACATGTGAAAGATCTTGGCGTAGATGGTTTGATACCATTAAAATGGGCGTAAAAATCACAGGCCATGTGGTTATAAAGTGGCTTAAATTTGGTCAGGTTGGGCTCCTGAAGTGGGCTTTCGCAAACACGGAAATAAACAAAGATAAACAGAAACTTGCTGGACTGAGTAATTAATCAAGTTTTCAAGAATGGCCCATCGCCACGGACTTAATTCTAGAGTCTGCTCGTTAGTAAATGGCAGAATTACTTTGACCGCCCGCCCATTCATTCACTTACACACAAACTCACATTTGCATTTACACTCGGTGTATAATTGTATCGAAACATGACATTTTCCACCTCTCAATAGAGTTAAGTTGAACTTAAATTAGAATTCCACATGTGGCCTGCTGCTGAGTTTCCAGGATTATGTTACTGCATTTAATGGCTTCTTCCCTCTCGCCCTGAGAAGGTTTCTTATTTGCCCACTTCGGATAATGTCATATTATGCATATACTATTGCCTGCTGATTCGATGACAACATTCCTTTATTGTACATACTGGGAACGACCCGTTCTTCAAGTGCCTGAGCACTGCGGGTCCCAAATTTTTGTTGGCTCGATCTATGGACATTCGGTAGGACTCCTTGGACCAGGGATAGGCCCGTCGCAAGGCCTCTACCTGTACACAGGACAGCACAACACAGAAAAACGCGGACAAACATCCATGGCTTGAGAGGGATTCGAACCCACGGTCCCAGCGACCGCGCGGCCACTGCGGACCCCTTTATTGTACATACCCTCTTTATGTATCGAAGCTGTGCGTCTTAGTGTTCAGAGAGGCTCACCGTAAGATATTCTGAGCCAATCATAGCTTCAACCCTACTTCTCTGAAATTTCACTGAATTTTGCAGTTGCTTTTGCATTCAGGAGCTAACATTTCGAATTTTAATATTGCTAACACTAAAGGCCATCATGTGATACAATCGTATATGTGCCAGTCTGATGTAGATAGTGTCCCTAAGACTCATTTTAAATTTATCTACCAACTTTTTTTCTTTGTCTTGAAGTGGCCACTTTCAAAGAATTTATTTTTATTTATAATTTATTTAAGGACGCTTTTTTCAATAGCTCAGACTGTATAGCTTTAAATGACAGATTGATAGTGAATAATGAATTATAATGAATTGAAATGAATGTGGAAGAAACCGACAAGTTTGAACGTTTAGGCTCCGTGGTACGTTCTAGAAATATAACACAAGTTTTACTCTATAATAAATTCTGTTCATCATATCTTATATATTTACTTTCTTTCAGGAAGTTCATCAAATGAAGAATGATGGCAGAAGACGGACCATAGATAGCAAAGAATTTATCGACATGTTCAAGGAGATCGCAACAAGACCAGAGGTGTACTTTCTGCTCATTAGGTGAGGACCAATTATAAATGTTATGAAAATGCTTAGACTATGGGCATGTAAGACAATGGAAAACGATGGCCTTTTTCATTATGAATACAAATTTTATAACACTTAGACATTATGTTATAACCATGAAAGCATAAATCATTATAATTAGCAGTCTGACAGGGCCTATATCTGCCCATTTTTAACATAATAAAATCCAAAATACTGATGAATATTAATTCAGTAAATCAACTGATGTTATTAATCAGTATCTGCTACACAACCATGATCTGGTCATTGCTTTGTGGCTCATCTCTTTACTGCATGCATGCAAAATATTTTATTTCAAATCTTTTCTCCTTTCTTTATTTTGTCCACAATATTTTCCCTTGTAAATCTTTGTTCCTAAAAAAGGGATTATGCTACACATAAGAAGAATGTACCTGTCTCACCATCTGTATCTTTAATCTCTGAAACAACTAAATCAATTTAATAAAATTTGGAACACTGAAAGTAAAGTATTAAATATAACTGTGGTGTTTACCCCCTGCTTTATATAAGCTTAAATTAAACTTGACTGATTTTCTGAAAGTGGTTTAACATACATAAAATCAATATGTGATATAAATTACAGACCTCATTATGATACGAGTTTCATTTTAAACATGTTTCTGTGATGTGATCAGCTTTGCAACAACTAAACATCAAGACATACAAAATAACAAAAAATGCATTTGGGAAATATTCCACTCCAGGTCATTTCACTCCCAGATTGGTACCTAAACTACCCCACTTCCTACTGATTCACTTTTCATAATAACCCACATAATCTCAATATTAAATCATCGTCATTTGATTCATGTATCACTGAGATTTCATTCCCATGAGATCTGCAAGGTAAGTGGAGATAAAGTGGCATGGATAAGTTCCAGTACACAAGAGCCAAAGCACTGGAAATGTGAAGCTAATGTAACAAAATGAGATATTTTACGACTTACAAAACATACATTCCTTTGCCTAAATGTGTCAGAAAAAATACCATACACTGTGTCGAGACAGTTACTGCCTATCTACTGTTATGTAGTCCAACTGAACCAGTTTTTAAACATCATTAATACCTGCAACAGGACAAGGTACTTAGCCAGTTCCATCAATCGACCATGATCACGATTTCTCTCCCTCAGACACATCTTAACTTTATCCTTACATACCCTCCACAGTCTCACAAGCAATAATTTTTGAATTAATATAAAACTAGGTTAAAATTACAGGACAAAAAACCCTTTTGACAAAATAAGTTTATAAAATATGAAATTTAAAGATTTTAAATATTAAAAAAATTGTAACACTCGAATATTGATAATGTCAGTTTTTATACGCTAAATTTAAAAGAAGACAGCTGTAATTACAAGGCTAACTGAGTGCAAATGATATATGGGGTACACACTGATGACTGGTTTAATGCCTGAAACAAAAGAGTAAATAATGGTGGGAGTCAGGGTAGCTCACTAAGTACAATTACTGACTACAGAGTGGACAACCAAGGGTTTAATCACTAACAGGGCAAAGGTTTTCTTCTGGCCACTGCATCCAGACTGGCTCTGAGATCCATCCAATGGGTACCAGGGGTCCCTTCCCCAGAGAAACGGTGTGTCCAAGGCATGATGCTAACCACTCACACCATCTAGTGTTCCTGTCAAGATTGAGTAGGTTCTATACCTAATCTCACCCCAAGTAGGTCCATTGAGTGTACTGGGGCAGCTTTACATTTACTTTCTAAATAAACAGTGAGAAATTTATTTAAATGTTACTGTAGTAACATAGAAGCTAGGCAACATGTACAAACATGACCTTCCTTTTTATATAATACAATATTTTAATTGCCCACTTACTTCAATGTTCTTAACTACAGTTATTTCCCTGAGCACTTTGTTTTCAGACACTTGTAATTTATGTTCTTCCTCTGAAGTAAAAGACCATGATTCAAACCCACACAGAACTGACAGAATTATTGTTTTATACATATCTTGATCTTTAGTGGTCTGGAAAGCAGCCGTGAAGTTTATTATCTATCTGAATAGTACTATCTCCTCATTACAATATTTCAGAGTTGCAAAGAAAATATATTTTATCGAAAGTTTATGGAAGTGTCTTAATCATTTGCAGTCAAATTATGAGATGGCCTTGAAACCACATTTCATTCAAGTGGGTCCCATGTTAAAACAACCTCAATAATCACTACATTTAACATTTCTGTTATTATGTGGGGCCTGCTGTCAAAGAAAGTCATAGAAACTTCTCCAATAACAACTCACATATGTCATGGAAATTTTCACATGGTACTGAAAGATTCACTTCAAAACAAAGCTATGACTAGTAAACATTTTAATAAAATTACAACTCACATGAAAAATATTATGTTGGTAAAATATGTGTACAATAACTGCAAAAATCATGCATATATAAAATATAAGTCATACCTCATATTGAAGGAAGCAGTCATGGCCTAATTTAATTATTATTCCAATATCTGTATTAAGGGACTGAGAAAATTATGAATCTTAGGCGGGATATTCAACACACATTCTGTCTTTGATATCATTCATTTCCTTTACCTTGCAATACGTAACTAGAGCAGTGGTTCTCAACTTCTTAGTGCTATGGCTGTCTTTTGATAATAAAATATTTCTGTAGTGTCCTTAAAAACTTAACAAAAACTTACATTTTTATGTGCTTATCTTTAATGAACTACTCTGCACGTAGAAACTTCAAGTTAAATTCAAACTTGTGTTGTACTTACCTAAAGTGACACATTCCTGCGGGAGTAGAAAACTGGTGCAATTTTAGAAAGCTGTGTCCTCATGATCCCTCATGTCCTGCTCAGTATTAAACTAGTTTTGTTTTTGTTGCTGCATATCTTGAGAACGATGTTTCACACAATATGCACAAGGAAACAGAAGTACCTTCTTCACACAATCTCTTCTTTCAGACCAGGCTAATGTTAATCAGAGGAATGCTTTTGTATGTATTTTTCAAACCTGTGTCTTTTGAAATGACAATTAATTCCTCATGTTGTTTAATTAATAATATTTGCTCTGTGAGAAAAACACAATCAGGCTTCCTGGAAAATGCTCAATCACCATAACCTATAAGTCTGATAAACTTTCCATTATGTCCAAGCAAACACCATCACTTATCCATTTCTGAACTTAATTAAAAAGAATCACCCAATATCATAAAATAATATGACATTTTTAAATGCCCGTCCTCCAGAGCTATGCATAAGAAGTTATCAGTTGGTTCATGTCTCATGATAACTATAACAGTCATGCATTGGAATGATAAACTTGGTTCATTTATCTTTGTAAGATATGCTGACCTCTAGAGCCACAAAGTCACACAGACATGATGTCACACATCAATTAGACTTGAAAATTCTGCTCTTGTAGTATGACTATGCAAAGGTTCGCACATTAGCACTTCATCTTCAGACTATTTTATGTATCCCACAAACGCAAGCAAAGCAGAAATACAGGCAACATCAACAGATTCACCACCTCTCAAAGCAAAATTCTGACTGCTTTAAACCCGCATTTGATAATACAACTCATATATTTGATTCTTATCAAAGGTGCAGAACTCAGAATGTAACTTTTTATAATCTCCAATGGTTATCACCAAGCACACATAAAACTTCCCTTTCTTCGCAAAGTATGATGAAATTTTCGGCGATGGGCTTCACCACAACAAGCAATATGACGAGTTACGCTGTATGATGTTTCACGAAATTTTTCATTTTAACCTTCAGTGACTGGTGTCTGATTAGTTCGATAATGTTTCAGTTCACCACTATCACGTTTAATAACGAGATAGGTTCGTCTTCGCAGTCAACATGGTTTGTATAAACACGAAATTGTAATTTTGCGGGAACCAAGTGCCCTAGTTTGGTAACCTAATACACACTGGGAATCAGGCGCACTGTAATCATGAACATCCGAATTGCAGATATCTGTCATAAAATTTACGTTCTTTTTGCAATTTGTCTTTAATATCTTGAGTACTTAAAACTTCACCTGTACGTGTTATCGTGTAACTGGCGTTGCTTTTTGTTTTATCTTTTTTTAATCTTCCCGTTCTGAGACAGTAGTTCATTACAAGGGTTCAAGAAAATAAAAACGTTACAATTCCCTGATACATAGACGTTATGCGAGTTTGGTAAATAATAAATGCTATTGTGTTTCCAGTCCTAACTTCATGAAAACTTGGCGCGAACAAGCAAAATGTATTGCAATAAGCATAATTTCAATTGTCAACAATTGAAATTACACTTCTTAGAGCTGCAGACGCCCTAAAAGCCATGCCAACACACGTGTTTTTTGCGCTGGGAGTACAAATAAGTCGACTGATAGTTTCTCAAAACCGGTATGGGTAGTGCGACTTGAACGAGTAATGTATCAAGTTAATTAAATTATTGTGATTGAATATTGTTGCATTGCGGGCTAACTCATTTACAGCACTTTTCCTATCACAGGGGTACTGAGGTACAGAGTTTGAGTAATATTGTACTAGGAGAATATCAGTCTGAAAGATACCAATTTCTTTGAAAATTACTATCATAACGTAACATGAGCCAATGAAAATTGTCCCTTGATAACTTGTATGTAAAAAGTGCTTCATACATTTTCACAAATCATCACACGTTTTTATCCTCAGCATTAAAGATCACCTTCATGCTCCAGTCACATTTTCCTGGTATGAGTAGGTTAGGTAAAAGGCTGGGTGGGGCCGAGCCAGTGCAGATGTTTTGGCAAAAAGGAAAATTCCTAGAAATAATCAAACCCCTGTCATTCAGTCCACATCCAGACACTTTACTGACTTTGCTATCCTAAATTTCAAATAAATTTTTATCAAACATTGTCCATGTGTGTAATGCCTCTCCCTCATTCTGAGGCCTTCCAATCTGATGGCTAGAATACTGCACAAAGAAACGTAATGTATTTTTTGTTTTAATAGAGAAGCACAAAATATCTTTTTGAATGGAACCATTCTGTTGAAAGTTACATCAAAAGGGATGTTGTAATCTGTAATACATCTCTTTCACTCTTTTAACTTCAAACGGTTCAGTACAGGAGAGCCTGATAGTTGCTATGCTAAACCATAATAATTCTCAGAATCACATAGACTCAAATCCCACTTCCATGCTACATATCAGCAGCTGATACAGCAGAGGTTCCCACAGTGTGGTCTGTCAGTTCCATTCAGGTCGTCAACGGAACAACTAGGATTAAAAATGAAATTTTAAAAAGATTACATAAATACACAAATAAGTAATGGACATGTGCCAAGATACTTGTAGAATAAATTAAATACAGTACCAACTTCTTTATTCTCATCTTCAGCATCTATAGCATAGCACATTTCAAGGCCGTTGACAATTTTCAAACAGTCACAGAAAAAATAAATTCAGGAACAACTGTAACAGAATGTCATAAAATAAATACTTGGATCAGAATGATGACTGTATTTTGGATTTTAGAATTGCGAGGTCCAAATAAAAATCAATTAGGTGATTTTTGTATATATCAGTTACTTTTATCCTTTACCTTACCTGAAGCACAAATTATGTTTTAGGCCCTGTCATATTTTTCAAAAATTCTGTGTTTTGTAATAACTTAGTACTTGGAATAAATTACAGATCTCATTAAGATCTCAAACTTTTATCAGGAACTATTTTTGTACACAACTTTAATAAAATATACATCAAATAATTTCTGACTTGTTACAGTGTGATATCTGTAGAGTTTTCTTTGCAGTAATGAATTTGTATTTGCAATAAATAAACAATATCAATGGTATCTGTAATATATTTTGAAAATACGAGTATGTGTACTACACTGAAGTACACATTTTCAAAGTTGTTAATGTTTACTGCAATACATATACAAACTACATTCTACCAATAACATCATTTCTCTTTACTTCGCCTTTAGGCGAAAGAAATAGCATTATTCATGGCTATTAAGTTCAGATATAGCCTGTATATTCCTTCAATTTCTTAAATTTGTCATAAAATACACAGTTGAAATATGAGTTGAAAGGTTAGCAAAACATGCCTGCACAACACAGAGGGCAGCTGTCTTAATGACAGAAACAATACATGTTGCAGCTAACTGCATTGTGAACACATCCCAGGTGAAGTGTCCTTTTCCCTGCAGGATAGCAAACAAAGACTATCTCTCTGTGGAGGACCTGCAACTCTTCCTAGAAGGAGAACAAGGGGTAAGACTTCTGCACAGTAATTACACTGAAGTTGCATGGCTCCTGCAAGACTGGACAGCGCACAGATCTACTAAGTCAGGTGTCCTGCAGTTTTCATATTATATTTATAAGTCACTATGGCTAGAGTGACAGTATCTATATCTTGCATCACAAGAGTGAAAAGAGCTAAGCATTAAAGTTTACATGGGTAAGTCAAATGAAAGTAGGTCAGACATGAAGATGTGCAACCTCAGTCTGTCTACCAATAGAATAGCTAGGACTTCATTTGGAGAGCAGGGTGTGTTTTATTTGTAAGATTTGAGGTTTTCACAGCGGTGAGTATGAAGATTTCTGTCTTCTGGGTTGTTGCGCTGTGTAGTCTGGTTGATGTTAACCAACGTTCATCGAACTGAAGACGGAGGCAATATGACCTCTGAAACGTTGGTTAGCATCGACCAGACTACACAGCGTAACAACCCATAAGACAGAAATCTTCTGTGTTTTATTTATTTATGGTTTTTACTGTCAATAACTCATACTGCAGAGTTTCAAATGATGGAATGATTATTGAACTTAAATGGATATGGAACAACAGAAAAGAATTCATGTTACCATGTATTAGCTAACCATGTGATGGCTAACAATCTGAACGATTAAAATTAAAAAGTATTCTGCCTTACTTTCATGGCTCAGTGGAATACAGCAGAATTTATCAGACGAAATGCGCCATTAGCCAGCTTCAGCTAGCCAGGCATTTCTAGCTGGCTAGTCGAGGCTTATGCTCATGGCAAACATTTCAAAGCTGAAAACTTCTGGCCGGGTGGCGTTAATGACTCATTTTATCTGATTGGTGTTCAAGTGTATGGAGTATTACTAAACCACAAAAGTAAGACAGAAGACTTTCTTTTTCAAAGTATTAGCCAGACTAACACAGCTAAGACAGTTAACATGAATGCTTCACCCCTGACATGGAAGGAAGTGGTTATGGCCTAATTTACTTTACTACTGAAAAAATCCTCAATGAACCTCAGTAAGGACAGCCAACCTCTGGGCCAAGATTTGAATTGTGAACCTCCCAAATTCAAAGCAGCACTTGGTTGCAACATTTGGTAGAGAGTTTTTTTTAAGATGAATCAACAAACACTAAACTTTATTAGATATATTTATGAATTTAGATACGTTTCTTATGTCAATACTGATTCCCTTGTCACAGAATACTTCCTTTGTAACTAAATTATGTTGAAAAAATGCTCACTTTGTTTCAAACATTTAAAAGTAGAAGAAGTGTGATCGCAAATGTGAATTAACACTGCACTGAAGGCCTGAAACATTTAATCTTTTAACATCATATAAGTATTCTTTAATGTGGATATATGTTAACACTGGTAAATCTCATGAAAAAAATACATATCTTGTTTCTGCCAAAAATCAACCATTTATGGGATGATATGCCACAAGCAGTATGGGTATTTTCTACTACATTAATGGATCTTGGGATATACTCCCAAGATCCATTCACTAGCTTGAAAGTAGGACGGTTTTTTGTAAATAAAATTACATCTCACTATTCTCAATGTCCCGTTTTTCCACACACATTAATTATCGTTCAGTGAGATCAGTAGCTTTTATGATTCTCTGTTGAAAGAAATGTCTTTGAGCCCCTAGAATAACATTTCAAATCAGATGAAATGTGATGCCTGTTTCTGTCATATATTTCATAGTATCACAAAATCGGAACCCATCTTTAAATGAAAATATTCATAAAAGAATATAAGCTACACAGAGTAAACTCCCTGTGTACCTATGCTATATATGTCTCTTTATTTTATAATGTAACATGTATTTACTTTTTATTTGAAGTCATACTGGCTTCTTTTGAAACCAAAATAAAATTACAGAAAAGTTTAGCAAACACTGATGTAGTACAATTTAGTGTGTCAAAGATTGCCCGCATGACTGACAGAAGGAAATTAAATTTTTAATTGGTTTAGAAAACATATACTTTAATTAAAAATTAAATCAAAATTGCATTTAAAATAATTACAATTTGTGAGGTTTTGTAGTAACCTTCTTCTAATACACAATCCTGTACATTAATGTGTTGGTTCCCATGGTCATATGGTTCAGATTCTGTAATGTGTTTATAATTAGAAGGATCTTTTATAATCTTAAACAGCCTTTGACTGTGTCCTGCTATACACATGTAAGTTAATTGTAGTGAAGAGTTTCTTAGTTTATTTAATGATTCTGTCAACTGCACAGGTTATATAACACAATGTGGCAAGTGACAGTATAATTATGAATGGTGAATTGGGAAGAATGTGGCAGGAGCTGGCCATGACCTATTTCGAAGTATTATAATAGACTGTGACAATGGCATAACCTTTTCTTTTATTGTGGTTGGTTCATGGGTTATTAAAAGACACTGTTGGCAGCTACGAGTGACATTGCCTAATTTTGTGTGTTAAAATTAAGTTGTTTAGCAATGTGTTATTTAGCCTTTCATTATTTGAAAGGAGCAGTTCTACCACATGAGAATATCTGCAGGCCAGTGAAAAGGCAGATAAAAATAACAAAGTACAATAAATATTGGAATAAAAGATTATGAGAAGGAGAGAAAATGAGGGTAAGAGAACAGCTGTGCATTTTAGAATGAAGGACAGGAAAAATGATATGAAAGGGGAGAGATAAAGAAAGAGCAGGTTTGGACATGGTGATGAAGAGAAAAATTCCTAATAACAACAGAAACAAACGCCAGTCATACAACACATAGCCAATCACCATACTGACTGCCATCCTGGCTAATAATCATATGTTCAAAAATACTTGGAAAAAACAGGGATTTTTCAGAGGTCTAGGCTTACTTCTTTATGTGCTTGTTAGATTAAAAATTATCGTGAAGCAAACTCACAGTCGAGATCTGCAATGGCCAGAATTATAGCTCACACTGACAAAGATGCATTAAGTTGTTGATACACACTAACAGCAAAGAGATGTTAAGTGTGTAAATGTTATACAATGGATTCTGGTTAATTGGGACACATCGGGACTAGAACACTTTGGCCCAATTAAGCAGCTGCCCCAATTATGCAAAGTTCCATGTAAAGAGTTAAGAATGTTTGTTATTTAAGATTTGTCTCAAATAAACGGCTGCCCCAATTAACCAATAGCCTGATTACCCAGAATCTACTGTATATATTTTTTCACTATTGTCTCTTCCACTGTGGGCGATGTACTGGCTTCACAAGAAGTGGGTGTGATAAGTAAAAATAAAACAAACTGACATCAGTTTAAGAATTCTGTTGGATATTAATGTTCTTCTTGTTGTTGATACAGATGTCAGACTTAACACAGGAGAAATGCATGGAAATCATAAATCTATATGAACCAACGACTGAAGCTCGTGTTAATGGACAACTACTTATTGACGGTAACTATGCCACAATATATTCTTGCATGCTTGTAATCCAAATCCTGCATGATACCTCACATTCAATGAAGATTCAGCCGATTGACTTGAATGAAAAGAACAAGAAACTGTTAAAGCATCAAGAAGATGAGAGTTGAGATTCTCACAGTGGAAAAGATGTCCATGGTTGTCTTCTGGGTTGGGATACCATGTGGACTTGTCATGGATATCAATGTTTTGGAGGAACATTTGATACCATATTCAGGGCTGATAATGGAAGAAGTTTGTTCCTCTAAGATATCAGCACCTACCTACAAATCCAAACAGCAACAAAACCCAAAAGACAATGATGGACAGGTTATTCTTCTCTCCAGTAGATTTCACTAGAAGACAGGAAGAAAATACATACAGTTTCTTAGCACCATTACCAAAACACAGCGCAACAACCCAGAAGACAGAAATCTTCATACTCACCATTGTGAAAACCTCACATCTTACACCAAAAAGTCAGTTTATGAAGGAGCATTTTCCAGGCATTTAGATCAGAAATGATTTCAAGGTACTTCATAACAAAGAGGATTAATCCTGGAAAGGTCATCATACACCAGATGAAACTGCAATTTCATCTCATATTGCTAAACCTTCGGACAATGAGACACTGGGAAATTTTAGGCAGTATTATCCAAGGAAAAGAACAGTATCTTATTGTCTAAAAAGTACAGTACATTGCAAAATGGACTGTTCTCTTTGTTATGCAACAGGTTTCACCAAGTACCTGCTGTCAGAAGAGTGTGACATCTTCGAGCCTCTTCATCGAAAGGTGTGTCAGAACATGAGGCATCCTTTCACTCATTATTTCATTTCTTCCTCCCACAACACATACCTACTCGAGGACCAGTTGAATGGCCCATCCAGTGTTGAGGGCTATATCCGTGCCCTTGGCAATGGCTGCCGTTGCATTAAAGGTGAGTGTGTTGAGTTCCACATCTGTGGACCCAAGAAAAGAGGTAATATTTTAAATAATATATTGCTGGTATGGAGGCAGAAACATTCATATCAACTACTGGAGGCTTAAAGACAATATCTTTCTTAGTATTAAGAAGGTTGTCTTCTGGGTTGTAGCACCATGTAGTATGGTAGAAGTTTACTGATGTTTCAGAAGTACTTGCTGCCTCCATTATCAGGGAAAATCCTGTGATGGAAAAATTAAGCACTTATAAAATGTTGGTAAACTTAATTAAATTTAACAAATGTCAAGAGTTCACAACAAAAACACTTGTGTTTGCAGTGGACTGTGTAGATGGACCAGAGGAACCTCTTGTATACAGCTACAATACTCTGACCTCGAAGATATCGTTCAGACACTGTATTGAGGTGATCAAACAATTTGCCTTCATGCACTCACAGTAAGTTTACAGCATAAACTAGTACTCTTCTTTAATAAAAGTACAAACAATTAGACACTTTAAATCTTTATAATTCTTGAACATGTTATGTTTTTCATCCTAAAAAATTCTGTCATCTCAGCATAGTTTATTTCACAAACCCTATGGACTCAGTATTTGTCTACAACCCAGTTTTATTTCAGGGGAGTCTGAAAATGAATGAAAAACATTACACTTACTTACTAATGTCCACAAATCATCTATAACGACAAACTAGCTAACCATATGACTCGAAAGTCCTTATTTGAGAAAGTGATAATCCCTTAGTTCCAATAATCTGCCTTTATGGAACCCAAAGGTTTTTTATGGCATTCACAAGAGCCTGTCAAGGGATCTATCCTGTGCCAGCTTAATCCAGACCACATTCTCACATCCTCTTTCTTTAAGAGGCATTTTAATATTATCTTCACCATTTATGCCTACATATCTCGAGTAATCTAATTCCTTAAGATTTACAAACCATGTCCCAGAACATTCTGAATATGAAAATTAACAGATTGTCAATCATGGATTTGAGCCCTTACTGAACTAAAAATCACCTCTGATGGTGAATCCAGTTTTCAACTGGGCTTCAGGTAGATACTGTTCCAAATCTTGAAGCATCTATTCCTGGAACTGACAATGAGTTATGACCCACAGGTACCCCTTGTTTCTTCACCTCGAGAATCACTGTAGCGTGGAACAACAGCATACTGTGGCACGCATCCTCAAATCTACACTAAATAAGTTGCTGTATATTCACCATGAGGGCAGTTCATGTGATGTAACCCAGATGAGTCCTCATGAGCTACGGTGGAAAATTATTCTTATGGTGTGTTATCACATTTCCTTAATTTTATATATAAAATGTAAGAAAGATAATTATAAACATGTAATAAACAAGGCATATATATGCATGCATCTAATAATTCTGGTAATTTCCAAAAGGGTAAGAAGCTGCCATTGGACTGGGAAGATGAGGAGGGCGAGGTGACAGATGAAGACGAAGGTTCTGAATCTAGTAAGAAGAAAGAGAAGCCAAGACGAATTTTACTGTGCAAGGAGCTATCAGATCTCATCAGCCTGGTCCGGTGTCACTTTGTCAACTTCCTTACTTCAAGAGAGATTCGTATGTTAATTTATAATACAGAAATACAGTGTATGCATGGCTTGGATCTTCAAGTGTCCATGCATATGTGCATAAAAGTAAAATATTTTAAATCTATTTCATTTCATCAGTTATTAAATGTGATCCACTGTATACGCATAGCTCTGTCACAGCCATGTAGGCTTATGGAAGGAGCAATATGAAGTAAGGAAAGTGTAAACCATTTTACATTAGTTGTTTTCTGCAGGTATCTGACCTCAGTACTTCTTAATCTTGAAATGACATTGTGTTTTATTTTAACCCTCTACATTTCAAGTAATTCTTTGTCAATATGAGCACACGATAAAAGACTCCATCCTGACAAATCAACAGACATCATTACATATTTACTTTGTATTGACAGTTGAATCTAACATACTTAAAACATTCTCTCAAAATTCTTATGTATTATGGGAATTTGATGGCATTTGAAAATGGCTCGAAAATGTTCTCATACCACAGTTAGACGAAGATGACCAAAAAGGACGCATTCACTTCCAGCAAGATGGCGCACCACCTCACTACCTCACAGAAGTCCGGGATTTCCTCAATAACCGTTTCCCAGGTCGGTGGATTGGTCGAACAGGGTCGATAGCATGGCCACCTCGTTCTCCAGATTTGACACCTCTCGATTTTTTCTTATGGGGTTTCATTAAAGATCGTGTGTATGTTCCACCCTTACCTGCCAATCTCACTGAGCTCAAAGCTCGAATCCCCGCCGCAGTTGCAGAAGTGACACCGGATATGCTGGATCGTGTTTGGCAAGAAATTGATTTCAGGTGGGATGTCTGCCATATTACCAATGGCAATCACATCGAACCAAAATGACTGTTTGAGGTAAAACTTGATTTGTTTTGCTACAAAATGACACCTCAACTGATTCTGTAAGCCTTCTGAATAAATTTCTATACACTTCCAAAGTTGTAATGTCCTTTTTGAATCACCCTGTATAACTAACAATCATAAAACAAATAAAAGTAATTTAAAAGGAATAAACTAAATTAAAAGCAGATTAAATTTGAGGAAGGCTTGCTTATATGCAGTCTAGAATCTTTTGTCTTACCATCTGCTATCTAAAAATGTTTAAATGAAAACATACAAAACTGTAATTTTACCTGTTATTTTTCAGTGGTGTGAAAACATGGTCTCATGTTAAGGAAGAACATAGATTGAGAATGCTTGAGAACAAGGTGCTGAGGACAATACAGTAGACCCTCATTATACCATGGCCATCAGGGGACGGCTTCAACACCTGCATTATAAGTGAAAACAACATTTATCTAATTTTTAAATCATGAGTTTTATGTATAACTTACATAGTGACTAAAATACACTAAATTCAAGACATACATTACATATTTATTGATTCTATTGACACACATTACTGTAAAGTACAAATATGTTATCTCATTACTAAAATGGTCACATATTTAATTTGTCAGAAATGATGATAAACTTTATCCCTTTTACCTGCATGATTATACAAGAAAATGTGGCTGTACAGTCAACTAAATAATTTGGGCAGAAAGTATGGAAGCACAGTCTTACAAATAAGTTAAAACATATTTTGTACCAATTTCTATTAAATAAAACATAACGCTCTTGAAGGATATGATCATACCAATGGTATATCTGATTCCACAGTATAATGAGGGTCTACTGTATTTGAATCTATGATGGATGATATGATAGGATGCTGGAGTAAACAGTATAATGAATAGTTCCATAATTTGTACTCTTCACCAAACTTTATGAAGATCAAATCACAGAGGATGAGAATGAGATGAGCAAAGCACACAGCACACATGGAGAAGATAAATGCGTACAAAATTTTAGTTGGGAAGCCTGAAGGGAACAGAGTACTCAGAAGATCTAAGCATAGACAGCAGGGTAATATTAAGATGGTTCTTAGGCAAATAGTGGGGAGGGTGTGGATTGAATTCATGTGGCTCAAATTAATAGCTGGTGACAGGCACTTATGAACCTTTGGGTTTCATGAAAGACAGGGAATTTGTTGACTATCTGAGTGAGTGACTATTAGCTCCTCAAAAAGGACTCTGCTTGATGGAGTTAATTACTTAGCTAGTTAATAACTTGATATTATTCAAATAATTGTTTTCAGAAAGTGCACACCACAGACATTCAATTACTCTACCAACTAAAATTGAAGACAAACAAATATAATGCAATGAGAAAAGAAAAACATGCAAAGAATGTAAAAGAATAAAAGATAATGGAAAGAAACAGGTGGTTATAACTGACAACTTCATGTTGGTAGCTATAGTACAATTTAATATACTTACAGACATTCATTACTTTCCAGATCTTCTACAATAGCCCTGACTATTACCACTGTCTTTATTAGAAGCCAATAACAGACTTGAAAGGAATCATATTCTTTCCACAGAAACTCCAAGAGAGATGAATTCAATCAATGAATCTGCAGGCAGTGAATTGGCCCATTCTTCTGCAGAGGATTTCACAGACCACAACAAAGCATTTCTGACTCGCATATTTCCAAAAGGAAACCGGGTTGATTCAAGCAACTACAATCCACAAATTTTCTGGAACTGTGGCTGCCAGTTTGGTAAGTATGAAACTGAAGATCTACTTGGGCTATCAGCCACGTCAGTTGGTTGAAAATCTGTGTTTCAGTGACCAGCTCTGTCCCCATCATCAGGGTTATGACGTAACAGTCCATCCAAACCACCCCACATACATACCTAACCAGCGCCTGTGTTTGAAGCTAGTGGGTAGAGTAGAGTCAAGTGCTTGCTTAGCTTCACCTTGCTTCTGGATTGGTATGTCTGTATATCATTTAAGCATGTTAGTCACCAGGTACCAGGACTGAGAGAGTGTACCACCATCCCCGTAAAGTTTTTGGGAATTCAGAAAATTGATGTTACAATGTGTTTAATTTTTCAGTGGCTTTAAACTTCCAGACACCAGGACAAATGATGGATTTGTATGATGCAAAGTTTAGGCAAAATGGTGGGTGTGGATATGTGCTCAAACCAACTGTCATGAGAGAACAGGCCTCATGCTTCAGTACCAATTCAAGAGATTTATTACCTGGATTTGTACCACAGTTTCTTCACCTGAAAGTAAGAATCTTTAGCTAATCTTCTGATGAGTGCACATAAATTTATGTGTAGATGAAAATGGACAGCTGATAATTATTCTTGTGGTTAAGGAATTCCTTGCTTTTGTGGAACTCAAAGTTCATCACTGTGCTCATAAAAGCTCACCACTAGACCAGATCCTGGCTCAGTTAAATTCAATACACATCTTCATACCTTATTTATACCATATCTATCATAATATTATCCTTTCACCTATGTCCAAATTTTCCACATAACTGTAAGTCATATAGTGTTTGTAATTAATCATAAACTTTAATTGCCCATCAGTGCCTTCATGACATTAGAAGGGTAATAAAGCATCTACTGTAAATAAATAAAGGCGTCTGAGATCAGGAAATCTGACAAATGCATAGAACCAACTAAATCCATGAAATAACAAAATGGATCCACATTTCAGATCATTAGTGGGCAACATTTACCTCGTCCACGTGGTTCCACTGCCAAGGGAAATGTAATAGACCCATATGTGGTTATTCAATTGCATGGTATTCCATCAGACTGTACAGGTAAGTGATAACAGCATGTAATACTTCACTTGCAAACCAGCATAAACACACTCAGATCATTTGTGAAATGAAATTACCAGGCCACAAGCAGATAGCATAGCTTACAATCTAGTGTAAAATTGTATTCATTTGAAATAATTGAAAGAATCCCAGAATCTGCAGTCTAGTTTAATGTTGCACTGTTTTGTTATGATCCAAGAAGATTTTATCAATTACATATAGATCACAACTAGAAACAAATTGTGTAAAAATGAATTTAACCACAGAGGTATAAAAGATTCATGATACAGTTCTTTAATAACAGCATCGACATTCATTTCACCTCCTACTCCTTCCTGATCTTCTTCACATATTCTATAATGGTGTCTAATCATGAGGCAACATATAAAATGTAAGTAGAGGTGACACTCATCACACACAGGGGTTGCATTCCTGAAAATCACAACATATATAAAAAACCATAAAATTTGACATGTAAAATGCCCATGAATTTTTGTGATAAACCATGAGAAGCCTTAATTTGTAGTCCCCAGAGTAAAAATGGTGAGGCAAGTCAGTGAAACAGTATGTCAAACTCAGTATGCCAGTGGGCAGGTTTTACTGTGGCTGCAGATAGTACCCGATGCTCCTCATGATACTGTAATAAAACTGCAAATATGATAAATAACAGATAACAAAAGCACATAATAGGAATCGCCTGTATGCGACAATGCTGTACAGTAAATACTTTTGCTTAAAAATCTCTCCCTAGCAAATACCTCCATATAATAAAGAAAGTCCTCAGTTCTGGCAAGCATAATACAATGCAGTACATTTATGTAAGCCAAAAGCTTTACATGAAGAGCTGGTGGTCTCCTGAAATTTATTTATAAAGCTTATTGTTGATCAGTGTATTAGTCCTATTATTTGGGAGGTTCCTGTTTCAAGCCTTAACCAGTACTGACTATTCCTATTCTAGTTTACTGTGTGTTGCCTTACCAAAAGGGATAAATAATCCAATAAGCCTTCTAAATATATCAACATATTCCTAGTGAAAAAAATTCCAGATCAAAAATTGTCATCCCTACTTGGCTAACATGAAATCATGGCTCAGCAATTGGCACTGGAGACATCTTATGCTTAAATTTTGGCTTAGAAACGAGTTATCCTGGCAGCTTTTCATACTTTTCTTCAGTCCCTTAAGACAAATTCCAGAATACCTTTAAACAAACTACAACTGCTTCCTTTTGCATCCTTTCCAACTCATCATTCACAATTCATGTTATCATTCAATGCTATACAACATGTACACTTGACAAAGCTAAATGAATAAATAAACAATCAATCTTCAATCAATCCTATTTGGCTGAATTACTGATCCAACAGAATGTTTCTCATGACATATAAAGCTTTAGACACTATGATACTCCACTGGAAAAATTATGAAAAACTAATTGAATCAAAAGTTTGCTACAATTAAAACCAATTTGAAGTTAATTACCATCTTATCATATATTAATGTCACCATTAGACTTGAAGTAAAACAGTGCAACATTAAAATTTAAAAAAATATCATATCCATTCAATTTTTGAACAGAGGAATGTGGTCATTTTCCATGGAGCCCTTCAATTTTCAATGGATGTATTGCACTGCAGAGCGGAAGACAAAGACAGTGTCCAATGAAGGCAACTGCCCAATATATGATGAAAGTTTCGAGTTCCAAGTCATGTTGCCCGAAGTTTTGCTGCTTCGCTTTGTTGTTCTGGATGATGAATACATTGGTGATGACTTCATCGGCCAGTATACAACCCCATTCGATTGTCTCCAAACAGGTAGTCTCTCTATAATGCTCTATTTACAAAACAAAATGACTTTACAGCCATTAATGCAACTTAGAGCTTTTACCAAATAAATGTATTATACTTTTAATAAAAAAAACAATACCACACACTTTCAGAGTGTAATTTTGTTCCGTTTATGTTTAACTTTTAATACATGTTTCCTTGCTGTCTGTCACAAATAGTGATATATATTATGCAAGATTTTACGGTTCACAAAATATATACCTTTGCATTTACATGATTACGCAACTTTTAATATCCATGCTTAATAAAAGATCACAAATTAAGAAGAATCATTATATTTGAAGTCACCAAAATCAGAAATGTTGATAATTTCCTCTTTAACACATTCATTGCCAAAATGATTCTTCCATTTATCACATGATTTATACCTGCCAGCACAAAAAAGAAAAATCATTGATTTAGCATACCTTTAGTTATAAGCCGTAGCACTTAATCATAATGTTTTGTAATGCCTGGCAGTTAATGTGTAAATTACCTTTGTGCTTCACAAAGCCCAATCTAAATCAAGCAACAAACGCTGCACTTTTAGTCTCTCTCTTCACTTCAGGTTACCGCCATATTCGCTTGTTGTCCAACACCGGGGAGCCCCTAGAAAACTCAACCCTGTTTGTTCATGTGGCTATTACTAACAAAACAGGTGGTGAGGTGAGTACAGCACACATTATTTTATGAGATGAATACTTTATCTCTTCATGAGTGGTATGTAGTTTTTCACCACATTTTGTGATGGTCTCCACTTACCTCCACTTTACAGAAATAAAGATATGAAGGCCTGATTGGCAATAACTTGAATCCTTCCATGTTTGCCTTATAATTTTCATTCTCCCTTTCAGTGACTAATGATGTTTATATCTATAATTTATATGTTGTCACTCAATTTAATGCTTCGTTCGTTTTTGTTATTTAGAACAAGCAGCCATAATATTATTTTCTAAACCTTCACCTTATACCTTCCTTCAATATGAAATATCTTCCTCAGTGTATGGCAAAAAATAATTACAATGTATTAATTTTATATTATTCTTACAGAAATGCATAAAGAAGAAATATAAACCAGAAAAAGTACAAAGTGAACTGCATATGGTTGGTATCAGACAAGTTGATGACATACTTCGGGTAAGTTGTCTAATAAGTAGGATTTGAGGTTCTCACAGTGGTGAGTACACAGATGGCAACCTAAAATTTCACACCATTTTGATGGACAGGAAACGTCACAAACATTAGAAGCAGCTCTCAAGATCAGGCAAAATGCAGATGCTGCAATGGAGGATTTGAGGGCAGAATGTGGACTTGGTGACACAGCTAACATGATACAATGCCTCCGAGTCTTATTGCAAAGGCTATCTGCCAGTCCACATGTCAACTCCATGACAATTCATGATGAACATGGGGTGAGTACAGATTTTAATTATTTATATTACTGCTTCCTACATCGCCACTAACACCTCAAAAAACTTCCATGTCTGGTATTTTGGAATTGTTAATGTAAGGATTTAACAAAATGATGTCAGACAAATCCCTAGTCATTCTTCAATTCAATTCATTCAGTTTTCTAATCGGTCCATCTAAAGACAAATGGGATTTCTTGTTTAATTTAAATATAAAATCTATTTCAGAAATGTGTATAAATGCACCTTTTTTAAAGTGGGCCTATATTATTCCAATAACATAAGTATAATTAAACCATGACAGAACAGGCAATTAAGCAATTAATTAAATTATTAATATTGGTTTTGCTTATGTGTGATTAAATGACTGTAAACACAAACCTATTAAACATGAAATCTGGATGTGGAGCACTTGTGGCCATTTTTAAGATACTATCACAGTAATTTTATTGAAGCAACTGAGCATAGTCATAAAAACTCGGCTGAAAATCAAATCTATGACTCTAGAAACATGAAGCATAGTACCCATAATAGAAATCTAGTGGCATTTTATATAAAATTTCAAAACATTTTTTAAAAAGTATCAGATATATGCACAGACATCACCCTAGATGACCCTCTTTCCTTCTGCAGGAACCAATTTAAATATGAATATCTTCATTACAGCTACCAATGTTAAAGGTGGATGCACCAAACATGCCACCACATTTGCATCGAGCCACCACGACCTTTGAAAGAGTTATTATTGAATTAGGGAATGTGGGTGACAATGCTGATCGCTTTGTGGACAAGATGAATGCTCATTTATCAGCATTACTGGAAATGCATGAAGAACTTCCATCTATAAGTAATATCAAGAGCAAGAAGTACAATCGCATACAAGACAACTATATGTGGAACTTACGCATCTTGCGTGGTCAGCTTGACCTCCTAGAGTCCTGCAGGAAAGACTGTTGGCAGGCTCTTGCACAGGTAAGATATGTCTCTTAACATCTTCAGTGGAATGGTAAGACTTCAACATCAGAACTGTTTCATAATTATGTTAGAGCAGTCTTATGGTACGGCCAAGGTACTGATAAGAACCTAAGACAGAATTGGGACAACAAATGAGTATATAGACAGCTTTTCATTCCTTCTTCTTTACAGTCTACCTTTAGTAATGTTTCAGTCATCATAACTTTTGTACAAAAACAATATTTGCACAGAAATCCTTTTGAAAATGAACACATATTTAGGGATTTAAGAATCTGTATCTGAATACAATGTATCCAGCAACTTGTTCACTCTATGGTACAGGAACTTCTTTGAAAAGTTGAATGTATACTTGGCCTGTCAAAGAATAGCCCAATTTATTTATGGTTCATTACCGTGTTCACAAAAGCCTGCCACCAGACTTTATCCTGAGCTAGCTGCATCCATTGATTCCTATCTCCCAAAGGTTCATCTTCACATTATCCTCCCATCTACACCTTGGTCTTCCGAGCCGTCTACTCCCTTCAGGCCTTACAACCAATACCTTGTAAACTCCCCCCCCCCAATTGTGAAGCATGACCCGCCCACCTCATCTTCCTTGATTTAATCGCCCTGATAATATCAATTGAGGAGTACAGGTGTAGCCAGGAACTACTCTATATAAAACATAATACGTAAGGATATCTGGCAGCTATACTATGGCGTGGTCTTTCTGCGATGCACAAACACTACATTGGTCAGCATCTTTCCTAGTTGGTCACCTGTGATGACAGTGAGTTTGCAGAAATATCTAAATTTACAGCATAAATTTATTCATGTCCTACACATAGGAAATCTTGAAAAACAGTAACATGTAAATGTTATAAAGAAATCTAATACCACTTACTCTTATTGTTGCTGACTCACAAAAACTGATGCAATGAACCCACACTTCAGAAATAGTGGCTCTGGTGTAAATAAATGTCAAATATCCTCCTCGTATAAGATAAAGATAAATTGTCTTTCAGGTTCAGAGTACTGCAGCAACAGTTGACAACTATAACAGTAAAGACAGATCACCTAGTATCATGCGTAACCAACGTAAACTAAACTTTTTCTACAAGCGACAAAGTATAGACACGGGAGCTGTGGCTGGAGGAATGGGGGCAGGACAAAGTCCCACCTCGCCCATACCAGTTGACATTAAGCCAAAAAGCATACTGAAGAAGTCCAATTCAAATGTGGAACAGGAAAGTATGGTACAGGCCAAACCTCTGTCACCCACCAGTAATGACTGACTGAAGTCCTAGGTCTCAGAATTCACAAGAAGAGACAACTGAAATATTTCAGCCAGCAAACAGATGTCAACATTGTGCCTTGTAGGCTAACTGGGTGAATGTGCAAGTTAAGCCTGTATTTAATTTATACACACATCTCCGAAGGAAAGTGAAAAAAATCACATAACTGCATCCAAACAACTCTTATATTTTTGCAGCAGTGATCAAGTTTAATTCTCTTGTGATCTGACAACAGAAGTTTGAAATTTGGAAGCAAAAGAAAAACTTCTATCATCATCATTCCTTGAACATTAATTTCACATTGAATCCCTGCATCGCATGAAAAAGGCTCCCATATAAATGAATTTTAAATTAAATGCTTCAGGAATGTTCAAAAATATAATTTTCAATTTGCTCTAAACAGTATCTGAGACAGGGTCTATGTAATTAACATGTTAGGACATAGAAGTAAAAGAAAAATTGTTTTTAACCCACGTTGGTTTAAACCTGTAACCTGCAGTAAGAGGATAAATATTTCAGAAAAAGTGACTCTATGAGAAAGCCAGAAGTAAGTGTTATCTTGTGACATTTGTCTTTCGTGCTTCCTAAAATGCCAGTGACCTCTAGATGGCTCTTACTT
The DNA here is from genome assembly GCF_000696155.1 of Zootermopsis nevadensis. The sequence goes on along the minus strand of NW_019059717.1, from coordinate 156,503 downwards.
TCATCAGGAAAATATGAGCTCCTACCATTCAACATTCAGGACAACAAAATACAAGATAAAATTTTTTTAAACAAAAAGGTTCTCAGATGTTTAATCACCATTAACATACATCCAATTTACTCACATGTAACCGGTATTATGAAAAACCAAAGACTGAAGCTTACTTTCCCAATTATCTATTTGAAGAATACCATGGACATGCCTGAATATAAATTTCATAGCAACATGTCACAGGAAGTTTTAATTTCATTACTGCTTACTGTAGAAAAATTTCCTTCGCTAAATTACATATTACCCCTTTCATATTAACATACGGTAATCTGCTAGACTGACTGTGTTCATGTCAACTGAAGCAACTGTTTAAACGAAGGACATAATTTCATAATTTATTATTTTGGTGCAAAGTGTTTTGCTTCACAAAAGCCTGCCACCAGACTTTATCCTGAGCTAGCTGCATCCATTGATTCCTATCTCCCAAAGGTTCATCTTCACATTATCCTCCCATCTACACCTTGGTCTTCCGAGCCGTCTACTCCCTTCAGGCCTTACAACCAATACCTTGTAAACTCCCCCCCCCCAATTGTGAAGCATGACCCGCCCACCTCATCTTCCTTGATTTAATCGCCCTGATAATATCAATTGAGGAGTACAGGTGTAGCCAGGAACTACTCTATATAAAACATAATACGTAAGGATATCTGGCAGCTATACTATGGCGTGGTCTTTCTGCGATGCACAAACACTACATTGGTCAGCATCTTTCCTAGTTGGTCACCTGTGATGACAGTGAGTTTGCAGAAATATCTAAATTTACAGCATAAATTTATTCATGTCCTACACATAGGAAATCTTGAAAAACAGTAACATGTAAATGTTATAAAGAAATCTAATACCACTTACTCTTATTGTTGCTGACTCACAAAAACTGATGCAATGAACCCACACTTCAGAAATAGTGGCTCTGGTGTAAATAAATGTCAAATATCCTCCTCGTATAAGATAAAGATAAATTGTCTTTCAGGTTCAGAGTACTGCAGCAACAGTTGACAACTATAACAGTAAAGACAGATCACCTAGTATCATGCGTAACCAACGTAAACTAAACTTTTTCTACAAGCGACAAAGTATAGACACGGGAGCTGTGGCTGGAGGAATGGGGGCAGGACAAAGTCCCACCTCGCCCATACCAGTTGACATTAAGCCAAAAAGCATACTGAAGAAGTCCAATTCAAATGTGGAACAGGAAAGTATGGTACAGGCCAAACCTCTGTCACCCACCAGTAATGACTGACTGAAGTCCTAGGTCTCAGAATTCACAAGAAGAGACAACTGAAATATTTCAGCCAGCAAACAGATGTCAACATTGTGCCTTGTAGGCTAACTGGGTGAATGTGCAAGTTAAGCCTGTATTTAATTTATACACACATCTCCGAAGGAAAGTGAAAAAAATCACATAACTGCATCCAAACAACTCTTATATTTTTGCAGCAGTGATCAAGTTTAATTCTCTTGTGATCTGACAACAGAAGTTTGAAATTTGGAAGCAAAAGAAAAACTTCTATCATCATCATTCCTTGAACATTAATTTCACATTGAATCCCTGCATCGCATGAAAAAGGCTCCCATATAAATGAATTTTAAATTAAATGCTTCAGGAATGTTCAAAAATATAATTTTCAATTTGCTCTAAACAGTATCTGAGACAGGGTCTATGTAATTAACATGTTAGGACATAGAAGTAAAAGAAAAATTGTTTTTAACCCACGTTGGTTTAAACCTGTAACCTGCAGTAAGAGGATAAATATTTCAGAAAAAGTGACTCTATGAGAAAGCCAGAAGTAAGTGTTATCTTGTGACATTTGTCTTTCGTGCTTCCTAAAATGCCAGTGACCTCTAGATGGCTCTTACTTTCATCAGGAAAATATGAGCTCCTACCATTCAACATTCAGGACAACAAAATACAAGATAAAATTTTTTTAAACAAAAAGGTTCTCAGATGTTTAATCACCATTAACATACATCCAATTTACTCACATGTAACCGGTATTATGAAAAACCAAAGACTGAAGCTTACTTTCCCAATTATCTATTTGAAGAATACCATGGACATGCCTGAATATAAATTTCATAGCAACATGTCACAGGAAGTTTTAATTTCATTACTGCTTACTGTAGAAAAATTTCCTTCGCTAAATTACATATTACCCCTTTCATATTAACATACGGTAATCTGCTAGACTGACTGTGTTCATGTCAACTGAAGCAACTGTTTAAACGAAGGACATAATTTCATAATTTATTATTTTGGTGCAAAGTGTTTTGCTTTACACAATGCTGCTGCTGCTGCTGCTGCTTGTTTGGCAAAACTTGAAACAATTCTTTCACCAGCAGTTAAAATTCTTTTTATATCAAAAGGCAAAAAGATTATTTATATATGTATGGCATTTCAGACTCTCACAGCAGTGAAGTTGGTCTTCTGGGTAGTAGTTTCATGTGGACTTGCAGATATATACAAATAATTCAGAGAAACATACTGTCTCCATCTTCCATGCCAATTGTTTATATCTTCATAGTATTCCATACTTCAGTTTTGTCTCAAAGTCAGATATCTCTGTTAAAATCTCTTGTGTAGCTCTAAGTTTATTAGGATTTCACCTTTAAAAAATCTAATTCACACATAGAGAAAATAACAGTTAATTTTTACACACTTCTAGATAATGTAATTCACAACTGTTAATAGCATCCCACTTTCTGGACATTGAATTAAGCAGTAAACATGTAAATTAATATTACATAACCATATTGCTAAAGAATGGCTTTACCAAACAACCTGAAATGCAAGGTAAGTTTTTAAAACTACCTGTAATATTGTGTAATTGCATAATAGTGCATAACATAACACACAGCCAGTAAGCAGCAATGGAAGAAATGATCAGCAACAGCTGGCAGCCCAGTACATACAGAATATGCAACAAAGACTCTGTGATGACTGGGATAACCGATTGCCAGACTCCAACCATAGCCCTATTGGCTCAACCATGGACAAGAGCACAGTTTCAAGAGCCAGTTATGGTTAGAAATACAATTGGCAGTCATGTCACTCATCACATCTACCCTGATGATGGAGGCACAAAGTTTTTGAAACACTGGATTCTAACTCCATACTTACATGGCTGATCACCCAAGACTTCATTGCATTCAGTAACCATGAAAGCTTCAAACCTTATTCAATAATGAAATCTAGAAAACAGGATAGTATCACAGTTCATATAGATTAAGGCACACAATGTCCATACAAGCTTCAATATTTTGATTCAGCTAGAGAGAACCTGAAGTGGAAAAATTTCTCATAGGCAAACAATTTTAAGATTCTGCCTATTCTGTCATGTTACTTCCTTAATCTTCTTCAGCTCCTCCTTTGGTAACAGGATCCAAAGTTCCCTTACATGAAATCCATATTAGGACACCATCTTAAGTCAGCTTAGTCAAGTTTACAATCTATTTTCATAAGATCCATTTTAGTATCATCTTTCCAGATATTTCTTGGTCTTCCAGTGGACAATATCAATACAGTTATGGCCCTCAGATTTGTTCATTTTAAATTTAAGTCACAAGAAAATGTAGAGAAGACTTAACGTAAATGGATGTGTACTTATTTAGCACGAGATGTATAACAGACCTGACCAAACAGCACATTATTATACCCTCACTCCTAAATTTGGGGCTTCATCTCTGATACAGCACTTACCTCATTGTAACACTTCCTTCAACAGTCATTTAGTCAAATTAAGGGCTCCAAAACAGTATACTAGACTCATTCAAGAAATGAAGAAAACAAACTTATGTGCAACAGAATCCATTTCACCATTCTGATTCATGCTTAGATGTTACTTGGACACATCAACAGTTGCTCTGAAACACAGTAAATTATTTTACTAACAAATTATTCATTCCTAAAGAAATCCTCATTTAGAACATTATTTCTTTCAGGATAACTACCTTGCTTAATGACCTGTGATATTTTGAAGATGGTCATCTTCAGACTCACTGCCGTGAAAACCTCAAATCCTACTTGTGATATTTTCCTTCCTGTAATCCTGGCACAGAGGATGTAAAGTTTGCTGTGGAAGTACTGTAGATGTGTCTTGAAACCCTCTTGGACAATCAGCTGCATAAATACACAGTAACATTCTGATGTCTCAGAGAATGTCTCTGTCTCTATTGACAGAGACTGTAATTTGATGAGAGTCACAAATTAGGTGATATATGTTGATATAATGGACACAAGTACTTTTTGATCAAAAACTACCCAAAGACATAAGAATGACTAGTAAACATAAAACAATAAAGTGTTACATTACATTCCTTCTGGTTAGGGATGCAAGTATTCAAGTTTCCTGGTAGGAAACAATACAAACCCAATAAAAAACTGCTTTTATGAAATAAAAGCATTGTTTATAATTTTGTTATGCCATCTTCAAGCAGTTCTTATATACAAATAAAAATAACTGTCTCATGTACGTATATTCCCAAAATATGTAACTCTATTTTACAAACTAATTACAGTAGTCAGTATACCATAGAAGTGTAAACGGTTAGTTTAACTTAAAATGCCACTGAAATTGTGTAATATAGACTTAAAAATAATAAGATATAAAATATTTATAATCTATTGTGATAAATTACTTTAGTATAATTACTTTCTTCCTAATTATTGTAGGGTAGATAGAAATAATTAAAGAAATCTAGAAGATATGAAGTGTTGCAAAACACAAACACTATTTCTGTAACACACTTTGTACCTGTTGACCTAGTGCCAAAGAATATTAGTAAACTTAAGTGAACATGTACATGCTGGTTCACAATCAACTACTGACCCTATCAGTAACATCTTAACAGAAATAAAACTTAGAAACAAAATGGTGACTGTCATGGTTTGTAAAGTACACTTTGAGCAACCTCAAGACTTTGGTCTAATACTGTACATCCAAACTATTAAGCAGTGAGAGTAACATGAATACAGCTGATGGAGGGTTATGAACTGCTTCAAGTAAAACCAGATATATGAGAAGGGGTATTTTTCTGACAAAAGTGACTGCAAATATTTTACGCTTCTTAAAACAAAGTGCACTGAAGTCAGGAAATAGAAACTTACACAATCTCATGATTCTGAAAATACCACATGCCATTGGCATTTAAATGAATACCTGCTATGCCTGGAATGACCATTTAAAATCTGCACTATACTGTTCCATTAATTTTTTTACCAATCTTATGACAAAACAGAAGTTATATATGACTTCAGATCCACATGACAGAGACTTGAATCCTCAGATAGTATGACGTGCCAGCCATTTAAAGCCTAAATTACTTTAACTGGTTATAAGCCTGCTTCAATGTTACCCAGTATGGATGCCATCATAAGTCGTGTGTCTGCCTTGACATTCCAATGCAAGGAGGTTAATGCTCTTCCCAGATTTAATAATGCTTCAGCAGCCTGAAATATTTGCTTAATGTAAATGAAAGCTAGAAAGTAAGTATGCATTCACTAAAATACCACATTTGGTAACCCATGAAACAAGTTTGGGTAAAACACAAATAGAAGCTCTATTAGACGTCGATACCGAGTTTGGCTTAGATGCAAACACAGAAAAAAACAGACATGTTCAGGTCTCATAATCAAAATGCACGACAAAATCATAATATAAACACACCTAATAAATCCATAAAAAAGTGGCAAAGTTTGGAATGATATAACAAATCAGAATCACATTCTGGAAGAAATTAGGAGCAGATTCATTTCAGGGAATGCTTGCAACCGTTCTGTTCAGTCTCTTGTCTTCCCATCTTCTACTTAAAAGAAAGACTAGAATATATAAAACTGTATGTACTACCTTAAAATTCTCAAATATAACTACTTATTACAACATTTTTAATAACAGAATAATAGCTTAAACAAGTCTACCCTACATGTTTCAGCTACTTTCTGTCATCACTGTGAGTAAATAAAGCTGAGAAAAAGAAAGGTTATCTAGCTGAAGGTTTGATCCCAAAATATGCCTGGAAAAGTCTTGGTAAACTTTGGAAACCTGTTGGAATACCTGGTATCAGACAAAGATTTGAACCTGATACCTACTGGATACATGTCTACAGCACTACCACCACATCAATCACATACTGCCACAAAAATGTCCATTTTAAACAATTTGTATTCATCTACCCAGAAAACCAACTGTATATGTATATTTACCTACAGTGATCATAATTTTCAAGTCTCGATTACAAAAACATGTTTCCTAATATTACACTATTTTGTACACAGAATAAAACAATGAATTTGTTAAAGCAATTGAAAAACTGCTCTTCTTTCTTTTCTGATTCTTCTTCCATTTCCTTCAAATTCAAACTTCCACATGATCTACCTCTCTACCATCGTAACCCTTCTCAATGTGAACAGAAATTTAGTTCCTTAAACAGTGTTAACAAACTGACCTTTGTAATGGAGAAGTGTGGTGTTTTCTTTGCAGTATGGAATAATTCTTAAATATTGTTCAGACAAGCTTCGGCTTTAAACAGTTAAGGTTAATAATTGACACAAACACACTGAAAAATTATAATCCAACTGGTTTTAGTTCCTGAATGTAATGAAATATCTAGTGTGCATGATCAGTATACAGCAAGTAATTAAATTATTAAATATTATTGAGGCAAGCATCAGCTTCAAAGGGTTAAAGCAACAACAGGGATTTTGGCAGTATGACAAACTTGCCATGAGAGGTAGAAGCAAATCCTTTACTTTCATTGCGGCTTCTCAATCTTATTAATGTGGATAAATCATACACTTCATATTTATTCAGTCAACAAAGCCTTGATCTGTTACAGAAATTTTGGGCAATTTTTATCTCTCTACATTTAGCACTTTTTTTTCAAAATTATGTTCATATACACAGAGATATTTCTATTTAAACCTTCAATATGGCAATTTCAATTCAAAACAGGAATGGAAAAGTATACTCCAACAGAGTAATATTTTTGAGAGGTATAATGGAATTCTAGGAAAACCCTAACTGAAGAAAATTTATAAAGATAATTCAGCCATGACAAAAAAATGAAGTTTATTTTATTCAGTTATATTGTATTGACTAGCTGCATTTTTGTGTAAAATATGAGGAAAGAGCACAGTGTAAATTTGGTCAGAGTGTGGTGGCTGCAGTCATAGCATACTTCATACCACAAACTCAGCACCCACTTCAAAAGACACATGAAAACCAAAAGAATCTCCTCAGTCATAAGAGCTGATGATCTATCCAAGATATGAAACAGGAACATTAAAAAGACAATCTGGATGTGTTACCAACGAGCATAACCTGCTCAGTGAAAAACAATGGCAACTAAATGATGGTAAACAAATGGGATCCTTCCACATGGTTTATTACTGTGAAAGTTTAGAAAAATTACATGAATCACACAATATTTTCAGTGATTTAAAAACTACACCTTGCAGCCGGAAAATTATATGAAGGTACACTACTGACAAAGTATTCCACCATGCTTCAGTACAAGAAAATGAATTACAGGTAACTTCTTGGCATTCTAACAGTGCTAATCATTGTGGAGGAAATCTTCTTAGTAAAGTATTCAACTGCTTGTGTGTAAGATTCTTTTCACCTGGTATCAAAATGCCTTTCTGCTCCTGCCTTTTCTTTATATTCTTCTTGTTCTGTAACAAAATCAACTAGTATTAACACACAAAGTAAAGCACTCCTGTTTCATATTCAGGAAGTCCTGGGTTCAAATCTTGGCCCAGAGATCAGCTACCCTGACAGAGCCTATGATATTCTGAGCTGTAACATCATCCTCACAGCATCAATACAGAAGGCTAACACTGACATCTCCATCACCACCAGAACCTCAAATCACATATCCTGATTAAGGTTATTCATTCCCTCCAACTAAATACAAGGATAGAATGTTCATTCCATAACCTTTCTAATTAATTTATTCATTCTACTATTTGACACTATACAGTCCGAGTTATAGAATGTTAAATAGACCATAAATTAAGAAAACAGTTTAAAATTTACCTGAAAAACATTTTCTGTACTTTGAACAAATGTGTTGGTAATCTTTGTTCATATTGTAACATAATAAAAAATGTAATTTAATTGAAACAAGAAAGTCTTGCGAACTACAGTAAAAATGTGCCAACTTGGATACAAAAGGTCCAATACAGACTTTTCTTAAATAATATTTATGCTGTATTACTAAATAAAGTCCTTCCATAACCAAACATCACTGGAAGTCTTCTTAACAAAAGTAGAATGATTAGTGGCTGCAGGTTCTGATTATGTGCTATCACTGGTAACACAACTTCCATAGCTCCTAAAAACACCATGTATAGGTTATCTGAGGAGCTAAATCAAGCTAACAAATTTGAATATGATGTATTACTAGAACATAAAGTCTTCTCATCTAAGATGTTCTCAAGACATAAATTACTTTTTTCATAAACTTCCTACTCTGTTTCTCAGTAAATGCCTTCATATCAGACAATGAACCTCAGAAAAAAAATAAACTGGCATCATCAGCTATGTGTTGCTTCTTCTTTTGCACATGCGTACAATGAACAAATGAAGAATCTGCATCATCCTTCACTCTTTGCACACAACCTTTTTAGAATTCTTACTGAAGCCATCTTTCGCATGCTGTGTGATCAGCTTACAAATTATTTCATTGATAAACATCGTAAGATGTGTGGACATGGGACCGCCAGCTTTACTTCCCCTCCGACGGAAGTTATGCTATGGATTCATATCACCCATAAAAATCCATTGACCTTGGGCAGGTTTGAACCTGCGAACCTTGGGTCCAGTGACAAGCACATTAACTACTAATCCACCGAGGATGATATATAGTAAAAGTATATCATAAGAGGTTTTAATATTCTTACATTCAAGACTTTTCACTAGTAAAAGTAACAGTATGTTAACATTTCCTCTCTCACTGCTCCATAATTTAAAATATGTGGAGGAATAATGGTAAGCTATCAAGAATGTAATTATTAAAGCAGAAGACCAAATGACGATTCAAACATAAGCATCAATAAATGTCTTTCCTTTTTACATGTTGGTACCTGAAAGTCTTTGTAACAATTCTGGAAAGAGCTGATCTCTTTGGAACATAATTCTTGATTGAATTCATTGTTCTTGAAGCAAGCAAACATAATAGACATCTCATGTAAGCAGGCAACATCTGTAAAAGGAAATAAAATAGTGAAGACAATCGCAATGTGTAAATTTCTATTCAGTTACACAAATTATTTCCAAAGATTCCCTACAGTAGTAATGGACAACCCTCTGACACATGGCAGGTTCAAAAAGTTCATATAAGAATGTAAATTTTATGTGAGGAAAGCAATAATTCTTTTTATTATGAAGTTGTTGGTACAAAAATTATGTAAAATTAGAAAATAAATTAGTGTTAATATTGCATATGACTAATTCACAAACTATCAATTAGAAACTAATCACTCAGCTCATGGAATTACTTGAAAAGTTTCTTATTCTTCAGCTTCAATAACTTTAATGATTTTATGAACCCAAATTATTAATGTAATCATATAAACCTGCCAGTGGACCTTCTGAACCAGATGACTCCCAACCATACCACCATTGCATATTTCTGTAAGGTCCAGTTTAATGTTACCCCTTCCATCTAGAACCAACTAAATATATGGAATCTTTCTTAGGAAGGTAACATTAACACATTCTAAATATTTGGTGTAAAAACTGTCATGATTTGACTTAGAGTCATAATTAGGGTTCAGATGTAGAATTTATAGTTCCTCCTTAAATTGCCTATCAGACAAAAATAATCATATTCAACTTGTAGTTGGTTTTAGAAATATCTGCTGGGACCTTCACATACCAACTAGTCATGAAAAGATCTATTCTTGCTTGCCTGCACAAGCACAATTACTACTATTAAGTCTATTTTACAATCTTAAATTCTGTAATTAAAATTTAGTACAAACCACAAATAACATTTTCACAAACCTGAAGTTTTGTCCCCTTTTCCTGAAACTGTTTCCTTCAATCTCAATGGTAAGATTTCTTTGAAAGGAACAGGCTCTTTCTGTGGGACTCTGGCTGGAATTTTAAGGTTGCAGTTCAATCTCATTTTTAGTTTGATCTGATTAATATCCTAGAGGGGGAAAAGGACATATATATATATACATGCGCACGCACATACAACATTCTTTAACTAGTTTCAAACAAATTAAGTTTACATAAATTATACCACAAATACATACAGCGAGATGGAAACACAAAATGACACACAAACTTAACTAAAATAACAGCTGAAAATGAAAGACTACAGCTCTATGTCAACAAAATTTTATTAAAATCAATCACATAAACAGACTATATAAATATATACACATCCATTAACCTTATTAGATAAAACATACTCAGCAGAGGTCATGAATCACCCTGAAGACAGAAGCAGTAAGATCTCTGAAACGTTGGTAAACATCTACCATACTACGCGCTGCAACAACCCAGAAGACACCAAGAGAGTAACCATCTCACTAAGAATAGTCTCATTTCCTCCAGCTCATCACCAATCACCTAGCTGCTAAAATATTGGATGGTTACAACATCCTCTGTAAGTGTGGAAAGGTTTACACTGGACAGACTGATCATTCCACTGAAACTAGGGTCAAGAAGCACCATCATATCCAGCTTTATCACCCAGAAAAGTCAGCTATGGGCTAATACAGCATCAACATGGGCCATGACATCCTGCTAAATAACACGAGGCATCATGCTTCGGACCGGCGATACGGAATGTGCGCTGGTTCGAGTCTTGGGGGAGAAGAAATTTTCTCATGAGCTTTCGACCGGTGTATGGGACCAGTGCCAACCCAGCATCGTGAGGAAATTGGGGAGCTACAATGGGTAGCGTAATCCGGTCATGGAAACTAGCAATGGCTGGGGGTTCACACCACACGTCACCCTATATCTGGTTGGATGATAGTTCACCTCTGCTTAGGCATGTGAACGTGGGGCCAGCAGTCAAGCTAGTCGGCTTTGGCTCTCTGGAGCTGTTACGCCACGGATTGGATTTAATTTAATTTAATCCTACTCAGAGAAGCAACAGAGATCAGTAACCATCCTAACATCAATACCAAGGATGTGTTCTCCCTGAGCAAGTCATAAAAACCACTTGTTCACACCATGGAGGAATGTACAAAAATGTTCTCCAAGAACAAACCTTCCTCTTGATCCTACCTTCCATTCTGGCCCCTTAAAGGGGCTGTTTCACTTCCTCTCTCCTGACCCAGATCTTAACCTAATGGTAAAACATTCTGACACGTGATCCTATATACCAATTGTATTAATATACCTGCTCCCGTAGTCCACCTTTCAAATACTACAAGATAGGTTAGGTTAGGTTAGACGTACTTACTGATATTACTACACTGAACACCCACGCAAACAAACAACTTAATCTCGGTTCACAACCTAACAGTTTTCGAACTGTAACTCATTCTCCTCAGAGCAGGCATAAGGCATACTTCTTCAGTGTACCCAAATTAAAGGGAACTGAAATGGTAACCTATTTCCGAGAAGCAGTAACCACAGATGAAACGTAGTACAACGAGCATAGATAACATATTCGCGGAAAGAATTTCCCACTTCTTTATGGAACCAAAGGTGAGAGAGGTCGGTAAATTTCTCTGCGGCGTACTGTCATTAACAAATTTAAATGTTTCAGTCGTATATTCAGAAATGTCTGGAACTCAGCGGCTCGTCAGCACAAACGCAAACCACATACGAACCGTACTCTAGTCCAGCACAGCCACGGATCACATACAGTACAGCCACATAGTACAACCTAGCTCATGTTGTCAGCATTATTTACGCGTTTAACCAAATGATTTCAGCGCAGTGACGCAACCAAGGGTGGGACTGGGGGATTAAATCACCCTCTCCTCTACTAATACAACCATTCCTACTAGGGTAACCGCCCAGGGCTCCGAGTATCGACACCGCGAAACCTGCAGTGCTTCTTTGCACCATACTAGCTCTGAGCTTAGGAAACATCGTGTAGACCAGTATTTACAAACCAGGGTTCCACGGGTTGAGAAAGTTATAATTTTTTACTTTTTAATTTTGTATTGCTGCAAGTTTTGAGTTTTTTCAGTCAAAATTTTTACTGGAGTAAAAATATAAACACCTTTTACCTGTATTTATTTTTTTTTATTTTATTTAATCAAAATTAAATTATTTTGGGCAGGGGGTCCGCAATACTAGAAAGGTAGTGACCCTCGCATATAGACATGAACATGTTCTCTGATGCATCCAAGCTGGCTTACGAAACATGTGCATACCTGGCGACTACCGACGCACTGAATTATCCTGTTAACATTAAACTAAAATGTATTTAAGGAGTACTATCGGAGAAGAACGACTACATGGACTGTACATCACAAACGCAGATATCAACAACTGATATAGTAAAAGAATCTGCTATTGCAACCAAACAAGTTTTATACATTGTCACCTTCGAAAAAAAATGTTTCGCCCACCTTAATACTCGTGGTGACGTAAAAGTTAACCTTCATAGCCTGCTCAAACCGCAAGAAGAAATTTCGCTATTGCATATGGAACCAATGGCGATACCAAAATTGACCTCAACGCTATAATCTGATAGTCATTTCACTAGCTAAGTACCCGGAGCAAATCACCCTAATGTTTTCTAATGCCCTATTCAACAACGTTCTCCCATGTATTCTACGCGTAGTCCTATCTTAATGTAATTTACCCTGGGGTTTCTATTCAAAATGTTATATGCAGTTCTCGTTTCTCCGTGCTACAAATCCCAATCATCCATTCTTCTCGGTTTCATCGACCTAATAATATCAGGTTGATTGTCTAATACACCCATAAGAAATTGCGGTTTTCACGGTAAACACATAAATTGTGGTCTTTTGGATTCAGTTGTCGTATAGGTTGTTTACCAGCGTTTCAGATGAAAGACGATACGTTAGTAACTACCTACTACAACAACAACAACATCCATTTCTTTGCTAAGCCTTGTTAGGTAGGCAGATGTCAATGAAATGTTTTCCAGTAACTTCTCCTTAGTTCAAAATTATCTCGAAAAAACATTTTATTAACAGAGCACTGTTTCTCAACAGAAATGAAGAGCTTTTTTACACATTTTAACAACACTTCATAAATTTGGTAATAGTACTGAGATATTCACATATTTTCTCATCTCTTCAGTCAGCGCTGTGGTTTCTTTGTTAATTTGTTCCTGCCTCATTAGGCCTTTCGCATTTCGCATTTTTTCAGATGCTTGTTATTTTAATAATTCATTATTTGTTGCTAAAAGGTTGTCAAACCTGTTAAATTTGTCTGTTACAACAATACAGCATTAATAAAACATATCAAACATGATAAATATTTACATAGAATACGTATGAAATAAAATTATTAACCAGCTGAGTAATGGTCAAAGTTTTGGAACATCTTGCAAGCAGAAAACCGTACGTCGTCAGGGTGTGATTTATTAAAATACGGAAAGACAATTTCGTGACCCGGAAACCGACTCTCCTGACTGAGGTTCTTCGTCATTTTCCTCAATCAATCGAGATAAATGCCAGGGTAATACCTTAAAATAGAATACGACCATATCCTTAACACATTATAAATCGACTCTACTTAGTCTGGCCTACTAATAGCGTCTTAAATAAGTCATAATTACAAATCGTTCGGAACAAGTTCACAAAAGTTATTGATTCCTATGTTGAAACATTGCTATTATTCCCGTCCTGACCAGCCCATAGGTCTATTATTGTTAGCGAAGCAGAAACACTGAATATAAATCCCTTGCCAATAAATCAAGATTAATATGGAAATGTATATAAATATATTTAGCTTCCCCCAGGTTTTATGAATTTGGCTTTGTATCTCATAAAGAAATGCCCTCCCTTCAAGATGAGCGTCATAGTAGCGGTGACATCTAGCTTCGGTTCAGTAGTATTTCTATTCGGTTGCCTAGCAAAATGCAGTCTACTGGAAAAATTCTCCGTCGCTTCTGATGGCCCCTGCCTGCACCAGCCACACTGAAATATGAGCATTTCCATTTGAATAAATATTCAACCTTTCGAGCAGTGATATTAACAATATAAATCCCGCTGTCGTTGTAACTAGTTTTAAAATCGGTATCAGATTTGGAAGGTACCAGCAGCCAATTTATTCAAATACTGATCGATTCATCAATTAGTTATCATGAGTGCCGACATTCTTGAAGTTTTTTTTAAATTCACAGAGAATTCTGCACCAGAATATTAAAATAATATATGCATGTTTTCTAAAAAGCATTTTCCAACTTTGAAAATCATCACCGCAATGAAAATACTTTCTCAAACCGGAATCAAATTCCATCTTAATAATAATTTGATTTCAAGCACCATTTACAAGCAATAAACATATCTATTAGCCCAAATTAAGAAGTTTACACGTAACACGAGGAGGACAAAATTAACGGATCATACAGAAAAGTTTCTTTAGTAAAATTTTTTAAAATTAAATATTTTATATTATGTCGAATTGATACGAATTAAAATTAAATTCGTCTGATAACTTTCGGTGAAGACCATAATTATACTAAATTTATTTGAAAAATTTTATTAAGTCGGAGATGAAACACACATACGTCTGGATTATCCGTTTAAATAAAGCACAGGCTACACAACTAACGCCTGCGAGACCGACTAGACAACATGGCATACACCAGGGTCGGAGGGGTTGCATAACAAGCACGGGCAATTTGATCTCCTTAAATTTGAAGAGCGAAACTTCTCAGCTGATTTCGATAAAGTGTTTTCTGGGGGTTGGGGGTGTCTATATTAAATGTTGTAGGGCTAAGTTAATTTCGGTTCTTAACAGTCCAACAGTAAATTCTGCTTCAAACGAAACTCCGTCTTCAATTCTTATTTTAAATTCATATTTTCAATTTTAAAAATACAGTACAAATATTTGTGTGCGGTAAGATTAAGTTTATAGGCCTAGATGTAATGTCATTACATTAATTTTGTATCCGCAATAAATTATCACATATACATGAATTATGTAAGCACATCCCAACGTTTGTCTGCGTAGACGATAACTGGCCTAACGCCAAAAAACACATTTGAAAATGTTTATTCAGCGTAGGTAGAGCATATAATAAGGTATGGTATGTACTTCGGATATAGATTTTCATGGCTCGTAGAAGCTTACTGGAAGATTCTCAGTATGTTTCTAATACCAAAATTGATTTCGCTTAATATGACGTAACAGAGACTGGAGAGATATATAAGAAATACAGAACCCCGTAAATGAAATGAAATGTTGAACTCTACCAGAGTTGCTATACAGTGGCACCATAGCAAGCAATATTTGGGGCGGGTTAAAGATGTTGAAGGGTACAAGTGGGAGGGGCACATAATATGTAGGGTGGAGTTCAGTCTTGTTTAGCAACGCATGCGTGAGAAAGAACAGTTGTGGTTGGTGGCTGTTTTCATGCCTGTTGCTTTGGAGCGTGTAAAGGTAACATAATTCAAACTGAAAGGGAAGCCTGAGGAGGTTAGACGTTATGTGTAGTGTGCGCTGTGGCCCAGGGGACCCTGTGGGAGCCAGTCGCCTTCTCTATCAACCTCGTGTGAACCCAGGTGAGGGCCTCGTTCCATTATTTACAATTAGCACCTCTTCAACACGAAATATTGCTGTTTCCTCACAACAGCGTATGACACGTCAGAGTTATTATTATTATATTATTATTTAGTGTTCTGTCTGACGACAGATCCATATGAACAGGATCCTTCCATCCTTTTCTCGGACTGGGACCTGTTCATATACGTTCTTGGCAGATGATCCAGAAGTGGTTTGCCATTGCCTTCTTCTGTGTGTGAAGGGAGTAATTGTTGGGATGCCACGGAGAAAAACTCCGTGTTGCCTAGACCACGGCATT
>NW_019059717.1:119752-140311 GCF_000696155.1 Zootermopsis nevadensis | reverse complement strand
TTTTTTTTTTTAGTGTTCTGTCTGACGACAGGTACGTATGAACAGGATCCTTCCCTCCTTTTCTCGGCCTGGGACCTGTTCATATACGTTCTTGGCAGATGATCCAGACGTGGTTTGCCATTGCCTTCTTCTGTGTGTGAATGGAGTAATTGTTGGGATGCCACGGAGAAACCGGGGAAGCCCCCGGAGGAAAACTCCGTGTTGCCTAGACCACGGCCTTGTTGAACAGTAAGACAATTTACTGCAGCATTATGTTTGAAAATCGTGTTTAAAGTACATTCATAAAATTTCTTTATAACCTAAATTAAATCTGAAAGCATTTTTATGGCGACTGTCGCCAGATTTCTGCCAAACGCACCAAGACAAAACAGACTGGCTGACTCCAGACTCTCGTCAAATGCAGACTCCGTAAGAC
This sequence comes from Zootermopsis nevadensis, assembly GCF_000696155.1. Next base: position 139,896 of record NW_019059717.1, on the reverse strand, counting down.
CTCACCACAGGCGTCACAATAGCATCGTTTGCATATCTTGCTACCAGAGTCGTCACTGTCAGAACTTAATTTTAGCTTTCAAACTCAGCCTCCAACGTAGCATTAGGAAATTAACACTGTCGGAAACAGGACATTTCTGAAAATTGAGTTGACATTTTTAACTTTGCTGTCTAACCGCGCTTTAATAAATTTGTTACAAATTAAAATCGAAATACGCTCATGCACACGTAGAAAAGAGTCCCTAAATAGCTGACAGTCGCTCAGGTAGGCCTGATTAAGACAATCTGTGTCTTTGATGAGAGCCGACGTTTCACAGTCGTCTTCAAAGCACTACGACACTTTACCCTATTCTGAGCTAAATCTGGGTAAGTCAACGTCATCGGACTGCTGTTTCTTAAGATCTATCTTAATTATGTCCGTGAATGTATGTTCCAGCCTTCTATGTGTTCTCTTCTCTTTAGGTTTTTGAACTACAAATCTGCCACCACACGTTTCCGTTGCGTATTAAATGGCCCGAGAATCTTATCCTCCTTGATTTGATCGCCCTAATAATACGTTACGAGGTGCGATCGGAAATTTTCCAGACTGCGCCTATAAAAACTCGTACACTTATCTCAGGTATTAAATTCATCCATCACCCTCGAAGTAGTTCCCCTGGAAGTGAACACAACGATCCCAGCGCCGCTGCCAATCCTGGAAGCATCCCTGGAAATCTTTCTTTGTCAGCCTGTCAAGCACCATCTGCGATTCTGCCTGAATCTCTTCTATCGTCTCAAATCTCCTTCCCTTTAGCTGAATTTTCATCTTTGGAAAGAGGAAGAAGTCACACGGAGCTTAAAAAGGAAGTTGGGGTCGGTTCTTGCAAGATCTTGGAGCTCCTGACAAACGAGAAGTCGATTCTGCTTCTGGTCCTCAGACAGGAGCCTTGCGTCGCATGTGGAGTTCTTCCTTTAGAATCAGCTGACAGGTCCCATAGCCTATCCCAAAAATGTCGCACAAGTCGTTGATGGTACGACGTCGATCTTCGAAAATTCAGCTAAAGGGAAGGAGATTTGAGACGATAGGAGAGATTCAGGCAGAATCGCAGATGGTGCTTGGCAGGCTGACAAAGAAAGATTTCCAGTGATGCTTCCAGGCTTGGCAGCGGCGCTGGGATCGTTGTGTTCACTCCCAGGGGAACTACTTCGAGGGTGATGGATGAATTTAATACCTGAGATAAGTGTACGGGTTTTTATACGTGCAGTCTAGAAACTTTCCGATCGCACCTGATATTTGGCCAAAGAATAGAATTATTAAGCTCCTCATAATGTAGCCTCGTCTTCACAATTCTGTTGTTTCCTTCCTCTTAGGTCTATATATTCTTCTCAACTATTGTCTCAAATGTCCTCAGTCCACATTCTTCATGCAACGGGTGAGACCAAGTTTTACACATTTACAAAATTGCAACTAATTTTATACATTTTAATTTCTGTTTTTAGATGGGAGGCTAAACTGAATTACAGGAAGCATTACACAAAGTCTGTGTGTTCCTAATTACTTCGTGAATACAATTTTTGTACGGAATCTGGGAGAGTAGCAAAATTCGAACATAAAAAGTAATGACAGTAACAATATTAGGAGTAAGTAATAAACTGAATAAGATACAGTCAACACAGCAATTAGATATAAAAATGAGGTATAAAATTGTGGTACATAAAAGTATGAATGAGAAAGCAAAACTACTACAAAATATCAGTTCTTTTGAGCAAGGTAATAAAAATTCGGGTTCCATTGAAGGAGATTAATTTCTTCACTAGCTGAGATACCATTAGGTTCCCAAGAAGGACTCTGTTCCACAGAGTTTGGAAATGAGTAAGTTAGGAGACGGTGGGGAAGTCTATGCACGCGAAATAAATAAATAAATAATTAAAGGTGCTTCCCTCGGACAAATCATGACAGAAAATATTGTGACGAAATAAACGAGACTTAAAATTTAAACCTGTTTATCACAGATTAAAGTAAAATGGAGCATATCTGTAGTGCACTGGTTTTCAATTTTGGTAGTTAGGCAGCACCACTGTTAAGAATTTTTAATCTACTATACGTCATTATTTTAATAAATTACAATAGCGTTTTCAGATTTCTTTTTCGTCATTGAGTCATCCTAACTTTCGACGCTGTATGGCCGATGGAGAAGATAAACGTTTTACAGAAAAATTAAAGATAAATAACCTTTGAACAGATATTAAAGCGGACTTTAAAGAAATAGATTATGGCGGAGTCGACAGTTTTAATATGTCTTAAGATTGATCCCAGTGGCTCGTGAACATGACATGGAATCTTCAGGTTCCACAGAATGAGGGAAAGTTCTTGACCTCCTGCTTCATGTATCTAGTTTACTTTCCTTATTTATTTACGGTATGTATACGGAATATTTACGGCCTATGTGTATTTACACAACTACACATTTCTCTCTTTGAGTTTCAGGTAACTAAATTAGTAATAAATAAACGTTAACAGGTCGTCGCAAGTTTGAGTACGTAGTTCATTTGTCTTCTGTGCGATGACGCCGCGCTCTAAGTTGTTACCAATATTCCAGAGACACTTATCGCCTTCATCTTTTACCTTCACGACAGAGACAACACGTTCCTCAGAAACGTTCATCACCACATACAAGACTACACAGTGTCAGAACTCGGAAGATCAAAATCCAAAGATTTTCAGCTCTGTGAAAGCGCCAAATCTCACCCAAATTTTCAGTACCTTGCAGTTTGCACATTACGTATGAAGGCATTGTTCTGAATTATTATATCTACGCTTTATAGTAATTAGAGGTGCGGGACATGACTTACATGAGCCAGGGATCGAACCATAAAACGCGCTGTTTGATCATTTGCAGCAACAGCTTTCTCTGTTTCCATAACAGGAGGTGGTCGTGTTGTCGAATAAGTTACAACAAAACTAAGTGAAGGGGTGATTGAATGTTTCTCAGGCTTCCCTCCCACTGTGAAGCCATCATTATGTGACGGTAATAATTTGCAACAGGGGTGCTCACCCCTTCGTTGGATACTGTATTAGAAGCCTAGTCTCTTGAATATACACCTGAGGCTGGTCATTGTTGAGATGAGTCACCTGAATCTGCTTAGTCATCATCCACAAGGGATGCTGGTACCACAAGTAATGAGAAGATGCAGGCATTCTGAGGACGTCCACTCCAAAAACTGAGATCGGCTGCAACTTATGGGCCCAACATTGTAGCTTTCATTTTTCTACTTGATGACGGAAGCAGATACTAGCTTACGAAACGTTTTGCTTTTATCGAAAAGCGAGACGATGGTAAAAGAACAAACTACGTATCAAATAAAAGGTTCTTTGGATATTTTATATCGTATAGTAAAATAATAAAATATAAACGACGTTTCGGAGATGGGGCTCTATCTCCGTCTTCAGGTACCTACTCCGTTGGGCCCAATAGATAGAGCTATCTTTGGGTCCGGCGCTGAACTACGAAATTAAAGCTTCTTAGTTTTCGTGTCGCAAAGTGTTGGCCGGGCTTACACGGCAAACACAAACGCTCTGTCCCTGCATAATTCCGTGGAAACGTCGGCAGCAATAGCTCTTTGATCAACTTTGTGCTTTCATAAATCGGTATTGAATATAAGTATGAATGTGTCATAGTATTTGAAGTGTAACTGCACAATAATTATAATTTTTACTTTTCACCTCATCGAGAACAAAGGGGTGGCCAGGACATGTACTTGTTGGGCCATTATTGTATGAGTGTAGAACCTGAAAGGAGAACATCTGTTTGACGATTTTTGAGATGACGCCAAGGAGAATATTTTAAACTTAGAGGAAAGTAGTAATAGGCCAGAGAAAACTTTACATTGAAAAATTTAATAATCTATATCATAAAATATTATTAATATGGTCAAATAAAGGTTAAGATAGGAAGGATATATAGCACGCATGGACAGATGAGAAATGTACACGAAGTTTTATTCGGAGAACCTGAAGTAAAGAAACCATTTGAGAAAACTGGGCGAAAATGGGAGGATAATATTAAAATGGACTGGATTTATATAACTCATTATAAGATTTAATGACGGGATCTTGTGAACACGGTAATGAGCATTCAGATTCTATAAAACGAGGAATTTATTTACTAGATTAGCAACTATTAGCTTCTCATGGACGACACTGTTCTGTGGAATTACTTAAGGGAAAACAAAAAATCCATACGAACACCGACTAAAATCTCGTGAGAAAATCCAAAGACGACCTTTTGTGATCATGGTAATGAACCTTAGAATTCTGTAAAAACTGATACTTTATTGACCAGTTAAGCAACTATTAGTTTCTCGAGGAAATTTCTGTTCCGTGTAACTATTTAGGGGGAAATAAATTCGTTTAAAACTAATTAAAATTAATGAAATGGTAATGCACCTTCATTCTACGTTGAAAGACAGGAAATTTCTTTACCATACATTTAATGAGCTTTAGTTCAGAAATGCATTTATAATCTCATTCAGACGCGTGAGGAATGGACATTATATTGCAGATGTAATGCGGGGTGTATACGGCATTGCCCCGCGAGCTACCTGATTGAGCTGTACCAGAGAATTGGGCACTACATCATAGGGGCTGTAGCTTGACAGCAAAGGGCGCTGCTACTGGTGGCTGGATATCATTTTCCACCTGCAAACTCCCCTAGGGGAAGTGGCTTTCATATCAAACGGGACGTAGTCATCAAGTATTACCTTTTGTAAAGTACTTTCAGCACGTGCAGGCCTCAGCTCACAATGCAATTTACTGCAACGATACACTCAACAGAGGGGATTTCATCTCGAGATCAAAAACATGGAAAACAAATTACTAAAGCATCAAAGTCTGAAGGTCATTATGTGCAGATTTTTCAGAGCTGAATTGATCACAAGAGGAAAATATGTTTTCCTCTTATTGACACATACACCGTCTTAGGTTCCCGAACTTTATTATATAAATCATTTGAAAACACATTTATGTATGTTATGAATAAGTAATCTAACGTTAAAAACATTCACCATAAATATGGTGCTTTTTAAAATTCCAAAGTCTCTTAGTTTTGAAAATGCAATTTCCCGCTAAATTGATTTAATCTGTAACACGATATGTTTTACACGATGTATCGTTTTATTGAATTAATAGACCCATGATTCGATCTGTATGACCGCACGCTGATATTAATTTAATCTTGCACATATAAAAGTATTAATTAAAATATGAAGTTGATGTCACCATAAAAATATCTCATACAAAATTTAAATGATTCAAGAAAAGCAAAATATTTCGTGCGGTCTTCATGTCATTATATTTGGCTATATTTTCCTAAAATGAACATCACTGTAAAAAGATAATCTTTTCCAAAGATCACCACGTAAATCGACAAGCATCTACACGAAATGGCATTAGGTTTATCTCAAACTAGAGAGACCGCATCATGGTACTGACTCCCAGAACTAAATAAACGAATTTCGGGTGATATCCACTGGCATGCTCTTTGTTAAGACGTTCAAGAGAACTGCCCGTAATAGTATGCACGTATTTTAGTTCTAAAAATTATCACTTTCGCATTTTAATAAAAATTGGTGAAGATCATGTCGCTGACTCCTTCGACAATTATTAACTCTTCATTTTATATTTGTGTGTTTCGTATGATTTTCAGTATAAACAGGGATTATTTCCTTAAACAGCACTGACCAGTTGATCTTTGTAATGGTAAAGAGTGGTGTTTTCATTGCGGTACGGACTGAATCACTAAATATTATTTAAACGAGCTTCATCTTTAAAAGGTTAATATACGTTTCCCTCACTTTAAGATATGGGGCAACTGTAACGTGATAGGTAAGGAAAATCGAAACATAATGCGTCCCAGAATCATTCTGTTCACTGCAAATTCCACGTGTATATCCCTGAATAAATCTGAACTCCGCGGTGTTAAGCACGTGTGTAACATGGCCGAGTGAATGAGTTGCAGGGATCTTGGTGAGAGTCAAATGACACATGGCTGTCGGCTACTTCTTGATTTGTTCAAAGATTATTTTTAAACTGCAAGATTATGTAATGTCTCAGCATTGGGCTGGAGAGACGGATGTCAGCTTCGAGAACTCTCAGTTAGCGTAGCCGATCTCCAGACCCTAGAATCGAACGCAGAACCTTCGCAGTGAACATAACTACTCAACGTAAACTGTCCTGGTAGCGCGCTATTTTCAAGAAACAGGTGTTCGTTAGGAGGGTTCGATACCAGAAATGCGTAACAGAAACTCTCATTTACATTAATTCATGGAAAAGAGAAGGGAACAAATGAACTCATATTAACGACAGCAATAAATATTCGTATTCACAAGAATTTCATCTTCTAAATCCCAAGTCCAACAGATTTTTATGAAATAAAGAAAAGTCTTTGTTAATCTCGGTGAGATTTAAAATTTGGTCACAAGAGAAAAATAATAATGAAAAGAATAAAATTGCTTAAATTGTTAGATGAATTTCCGTTAAATTTCAACGGGCTCGTTGCTAGTACTTACTATTTATGCACGTTATTCTTCAGTATAAGAGATCGTATCAGTTACTTACAGCTCATAAAATTGTAATTCTATAGTCTAAGCCTTACATATTTCGCGTTTTGGATAACAGACTACATGAAGAATATAAATTATTTCAAAATTATATTCTCTAGTTTAACTTTTTGCCTCGTTTCTAGGAGCATTGCCACCAGCAGTTTCAAAGATGTGCCTGTTAAGATGGCTGTCTTCCAGGTTGTAGTGCCGTGTAGTCTGGTAGAAGTTTACGAACGTTTCAGAGGTTCTGCCAGACTAGACGGCATTACGACGCAGAAGAGGGCCATCTTAGAACTCGCCGCCTTTGAAACCTCAAATGCTACGTGCCTCTTAGCTTCGCTGCTGCGTCATTGAGACAATTTCTGCTAAAATGCAATCGCTAAACTAACAGTAAGCTATGCTACCATGTGCCTACCCACAATTTGAGCAATTATAAGTAATTTTGTGATTCGTGAAATTTATAGAAATGAGCTGACGACAGGGAAAAGTGTGGTAATTTATCCGAACGCCATATATGACGGCTGTTTCAGCTTCTTTCTTGACAATGTCTTGTGACCTGGGGTAGCGACAGGTGGGATAGATATATCGATTACAGAGCAACCATCATGGGGAACGGTGTAACCACCAACGCTAACGCCCACCCTCATTCCCGTCCTCAAGCTGCCATCTTGTTGCTAGGCAACTGTTGTAAGCCAATAGAGTTGTTCCTCTGTCCATCTCACCCCCGTCAAAGCTCGATGCTGTCAGTCTGAAACACCTTTCAATTCTTCTGGGTACATTATTATATACGAAGATCTAGCAAGCCCCACATAGAAAAATGAGACCAAAAAAATCATGTGGAATAACTCGATATTAGTATGAATTATATAATTCTTAAGCAATTTAATGATGTTTGGTGGGCAAAAGTTATATAGTGTCAAATGAGACTGGACGATGACAAAAATAATGAATAAGAAAGAATTCTGAACGAAAGCGTCGCGTTCAGTTTTAAGATGGCACCTGGAAAGACCATCAGTCCTCAGTAAAGACAAAAGGGAACTGACCAAGACTCGGACTGGCTAACAACAGAATATAGTCTTAGTCCTTGGGTTTTCGCGGCTGGAGTATAATTTGTAACTTCAGCTTTCGGGTGTGAGCAGCGTCGAATGTTGAGTCTTAACAAGTGCTTCAGTAAACATTGCAGTTGTCATATTCAAAGTGAAAGGCAATATGGCAACTGCAATTTTTTTCAGAAACATTGGTTAATACTCAAAAAATGACTTGGCTCACACCCGAAAGCTGAAGTTACACATACAGAATGGAGCACCACACCTTTACAAACCTGTTAGGTGTAGCTTCTGACAGATATCAGAGTTTGCGACCGATGTATTGATAGATTTCTCGCCATAGACAGATATCACGCCCTACAGCCGATATATTGGCAGATACCGCGCTATGCAACACTAACAACAATAATTTTATCTTCATAATCTATAATAAAGAGATGCAGCGGAAGTACTAGCTCAGGATAGAGTCCGGTGGCGGGCTTTTGTGAACACTGTAATGAACCTTTGGGTTTCATAAAGAAAATGGACTATTCTTTGACAAGCCGAGTATACAATCGACTTTTCAAAGATTTTCCCGCACCATAAAGGATTAAGCACATTTTATATAATATACAATTATTGTACGAATAACGATATGTAATTTTTGAAAGGCTCTAGAAGTGTCCAGTGACACTCGATTAAGCCAACTATGATGTAGAATTAAAGAAAAGCACGAAAACCCTTCAGTTCCAGTCGTTCGGGCCTAACATCTACCGGATAATAATGATAATGCAGACTGTAAACATCCTCCTTTTAAATTGAACTTAATTTATGAAAACCATGAACAGAACTGTTCCTAATACGTAGGGGTGTCAACCACTCCCACAAAAAATTAAAATTATAAGAAACAATTTACAAGTTGGCTGTCTTCTGGGTTGTAGAGGTCCTTGCTTCTACCAGACTACACTCCACTACAACCCAGAAGACAGCCATCTTCGTACTCAAAGCCGTTAGAACCTCAAATCCTACTTAAGAAGATTACTCTGAATGATGAACTGGGAATAATAACCCAAGCGCAGAAGTACGCCTGCTTCCACAAGAATCTTTCACAATTCACTTTAACATGTCACTTCAACGCTTTAACAAATCGTTTATGGATACGAAACATGCCGTAAAGAAAGTGTGGGCTACGCAGAAGAGAGAAAATGAAAGAAGACAGATTTCGAAAATATGTAAACTGCATTCTGGTTTTCCTGCATAAACTAAGAAAAGTATTAGAATTTGTGTAGTATGGAACCAGAACATGGGAAGAAACGTTGAAACAAGCTGAACATGGTAAAAGAATGAAGATGATTAAGTTTTAAAATCTGGAAGCCAAAATACTTCTGCATAATAGTCGATAAAGAGAAGACAATTAAGTTTTATAGACTGGAAGCTAAAATATGGTGGTTAAAAACACTTGAAAGTATTTCCAGATACGCTTAAATATTAAGAGCTAAAGGTAAGAAGATTGCATCAGATACGAAGAATCAAAATAATAAAAGTTCAACGTCGCGTGGGTATTACAGCAACACCCACGCAACGCTGAAGTTCACAATCCAGGCACAGTCAACGCAACCACGGCTGACCGTGGACCAACAACGGAAACCTCAAGTAAAACTTTGGGCCAGTGGACATTAAGCTGAGCAACTCAATTTAGATAATACAACAACTCACGTGCAATTAAATGTTCAGTGTGGTATTACATGAATTAAGGTTTTATAAAGTGCGACCTTTTTATAACAAACCGTGTCTTATGAAATGAATGGTTTAATAGACAGACTAATGAATTAATGATTTTGCCACTGATGATGACCTCTTGAGGTCGAAATGCGTTTAGCACTAATGTGTTTTTCAAAATGTGCAAACAGTTTTGTTTGTAGGCATGGTTTTATATATTTTAGGCGCAAAACAGTCTCAACACTAAACACGAGAGACGAGTTGGAAGTCATAAAAAGCACAACGCTGACTTCTAATTTAGACAAAAATGAAAATAAATTAGACAAAATTCGGGATTCAAGACGAACTGCGCTGCATATTCGTGGCTCAGAAATATGATTAAGGTAAAGGAAAAGACGTCAACAGAGAATAACAAAATGTCATATCAATAATAAGGTATATACCTACTATCAGATTCCTTTGTCCTGACCAATGGACGCCTTACGTAAGGTAAAGTAGGAGGTGCGCATGTCTCTCTGAAGAAAGAAACTACAAAGGGAAAGGTGACGCATTTCAACTTAAAAAAAATCCATTTAATCCAAATAGTGGATATTTTGTTGTCATCGGCCGCAAATAATAATGCCAGTAAAAGCAATGACAGAGACGTGTCATAGCGCAGATCGTTAGGACAACATATCAAAAGAAAACGAAATCACTGTCAACGAAAATAACATCAGCTGACATGTGTTATTCTATGTCACGTGTGAAAGTATAGAGGTCAATATGACGTTACTGTCAGAATTACAGATGAAAACGTTGATTCGGGCAGATCGCAGAATAAACCTGAAAGAGGAACTATAACCTGCAGCGAGAAGAATAAAGTCGCGGACCCATAACACAGTAAAATAAAACACGTGAATCCATTTGTAACATGAAATATCTGATTCAGATTCCATAGAAGTCGAGACATTTTTGGATCTTCTGAGAAACTGACATGTTCTCAAAAAGGACTCTGTTCTAAGGAGTTAATTACCAGATTGTCGTGTGTGTGCGTGAAGAAAATATTTTTTTTACAGACGCTCAGCCTACATTAATCGAATTTGATTGCTTGGCAGAGCAATGGGTCCGAAACGCAGACAGCAGGGTCTGCATGCCTAGCTGCCAACTCGCGGACCTAAGTTTCATGCCAGGTGCCGAGGTGGACGACATTAACGAGTGCATTCTTCTCGAGGGGGCCCAGGATGGAATTGGAATGCGGGTCGGGGGTGGCGTCCATGATGACGTCACTTCTACGACCTGTATTCATTCGGTTGCACTCCGTCGATTTGCTGCAGAAGCGCCTAAAGGTACACGAATACGATTAAATGCACACTACATGCTCATTAAAATAATGAATCACAAAAGCGCGACTAGTCAAATGAATGCAGGCCGCACTCCAATGTGCATTAGATCGATTCCAGTCCCCCGCTGTTGCGTCTACCCTTAAAACATAATCACTGTTGAGACAATCCCATGGTAGCCGTCACCAAATCACAGGCTTCAAGGCTACGGAAGGACTTCACCTCCCACACTACCGCGCGGCTCTAAGTCTCCAGTACACTGCGAGGTTTGAGCTGTCTTCACTCGCATGGGCTTCGCTGTTCGCGTAAGAACACTGTATGTTTTTTTTCTGTGACCTTGAAGTATGCAATTTGGTGGCGGCTACTATAGTCAAATGAATGTAGGCCGGTCTTTTCTGGATATTTTCTAAGATAGAATTCTAAAATGGTTGTTGCTAGCGCATAGCTATGGGACAATAGACCTACAAGTTGTTATTATTGCGCAAGATTTATATAGGAAAAAACCCAGCTTTCTTTGTATTCAACATTAAAATTGCTTCAACCTTATGGAGCCACATACCGCGAATATTTCAGTACAGTGACAGACTACAGGCTGGATGTCTGGGTCCTGATTCTAGCCAGGGGAAAGACTTAACCTTTGCCACCATGTGCTTAGGTACTCCCTTTTTTAAGATGAGGTGAGACTGTATCTGTATAACTGCGGCAACTAACGGGTCCCTTGTTCGGCTCCCAGATGATACAATAGTGAATATGGAGTATCGGTGGAATGATACTGACAGTAGAAAATCTAAGGACTCGTAGAAAATCCTATATTAAGTCCATTCTAAACACCATACATCCTAAAATAATTTATCTGGAAACGAGCACGGGCCTCCGAAGTGAGAAAGCGACCATCTGCCTTATTTATATCACGTCCTTGCTTATACTTTACGTTAACTCTAAAACAGGCAGAACTTTTGAACAAGACTTGACATTTAGGTTTCATAAAGTGTTCACAGCGGAGTTGTCGAGCCAGACCAATTATAATAAACTAGGTGATGAAGAGGGAACACAGCTGGCGCGCCAGCAAGACAACAACAAAGCGATCCCCCATTCAACACCGCTCACTCTCAATTGGTTATCGGAGAACTACGAGTCCGCTGAAGGTGTGTGCATTCCTCGCAACGTCATCTACAAGCACTACTGTGACTTCTGTCAGAAAAATGGCATGATACCTGTAAACCCGGCAAGTTTTGGTAAGGTGAGAAAACTTTGTTCTTCAGGAAAACTCCGGTTAAATCTTCTTTTAGAGGTACAGCAGACTCTAGATAATCCAGGTTCGTTGGAAAATATGTTTTCCTGGCTAATCCGCAAAAAATTAAAGACAAATACGCAAATGTAGCAAATATGAAAGTTTATTTACAGCCATACACTACTTAAATTTTTCAATATTTACGATTTAACAGAAAGGATTTTATATAAAATTTAATACAGTACATACCAACTATTTTTATAAAAGGATTCCAACGGACAGTAATAACGTTCTATTGTAAACTTCAGGTTTTAGTAACAATTTGTTAATACTTTAAATAATATATCGTTGTATTTTTATCCCTTTATTTTTAAACATTTTAACTTTCACAACAGATTTTCTAAATTAATTATTAATTTTAGTTTAAACCATACAAACCCCGTTACCGCCCCTGGATAATCAGGAGTCTACTGTAGTTTAATTGCAAGGCTTATGAAGTCTGTTCCATTAACTTTCAACAAAAAACTCGTCTATCTTTTTCTGGAAGGAGGGAGGTGATCCCCATTTCTTTTGTCAATGGTTTACAACACATTGCTAACTTCGGCAATGAAGTGTCTGAATTCTTTGTACATATGTATTTATTTTTAATTTCTTGGAAACACGTATGACTTTCCAGGTTAAAAACATAAGATCCTAAATATCAGTATATTTTGTAGATCGTTCGTCAGAAGTTCAAGATGGTGAAAAACAGGCGTCTAGGAACCAGAGGCTACTCAACGTATCATTACCACGGCATTGGCATTCGGCACTTCTCCGTGTACTACGAGGAGCAGTACAGTCGAAATGGTATCAACAGGTTAGAAAAGCTGATCTCAGTTTTGTTCACTGACCGAATGTTACCCCTATTTGAACCATTTCAGTTCTGCGTTTGCTTTAGAAAACACATATTTCTTTCTTCTCCCATGCCAATTCCTATTTTTGTTTATTAAAACCACAAATGCCGGTCGCAGTGGCCACGCGGTCTGAGGCATGGACCTCGTGCGCCTAACTGCTACGACCGTGGGTTCGAGTCCCACTCAGGGCATGGATGTTTGTCCGCATCTTTCTGTGTTTGTATAGGAAGAGGTCTTGAGTCGGGCTGATCACCCATCCAAGGAGTCTTACCATTGTCCAAACAGATCAAGAAGGAGTCTAAATAAACCTCGACACCTACGGGTAAAAGAGGCTGAAAGGAAGAAAGGAAGAAAGAAAGAAAGAAAGAAATAAAACCACAAATAGCTTCAGGTATCAAGGGATATGGTTTGTCAGTCCTATAACAGTGGTCTAGTATCGTCATGGCATTTTGTGTGTGTGTGATATTAACTGTCTGCATGTGTTTATATGGGCATTTCCACACCTGAAATGTCATAAAACTTCACTGACTGCTTATGACATGTCTATAAGTAATAAGTGCAATTAATTACTTCCAACTGTTTTAGCATACAAGGGAAAAAAGGAGCCAACAATCACGTAAGTAAATTGTTTCTCTAATTTGTAATCGCTAGAACAGATTCTTAAGAGGCTTGTTGACGTCAGGAAAACTAAAGATAGGATGTGAAGAAATGTCCAGTGCACTGTAAGAGTGTGTCTGCATGCAGATGTCAACTGACCCACTTTCATCCTGAAAATCATTTTCAGAATCCAGTATGACTGACTCGGTATGAATATTATGCCGCTGGAGATATACTCAGATTTTTATTTTAACTTTGTCAATGTAAGACAGTGGTTTCCAAACATTTTGCCTGGATCACTTAAAATTTGTTGAGGATCTTGGAGGACCATTTAATGTTGTTTCTGCCTGTCGTTTAACAATTGTTTTACGCTATGCTATAGACCTCGAAGATGAGAATAAAGAAGTTGTTAATGTATTCAGTTTAGTCATAAGAATTTGTCACTTATGTGTAACTTGTTTCTATTTGAAGATTTCTGTCTTCTGGGTTGTTGCGCTGTGTAGTCTGGTAGATGTTTACCGACGTTTCAGAGGTCCCTGCTGCCTTCATCATCAGGGCAAGGACCTCTGAAACGTCGGTAAACATCTACCAGACTACACAGCGCAACAACCCAGAAGACAGAAATCTTCAAATAGAAACAAGTTACACATAAGTGACAAATTCTTATGACTAAACTGAATACATTAACAACTTCTTTATTCTCATCTTCGAGGTCTATAGCATAGCGTAAAACAATTGTTAAACGACAGGCAGAAACAACATTAAATGGTCCTCCAAGATCCTCAACAAATTTTAAGTGATCCAGGCATGATGAAGGCAGCAGGGACCTCTGAAACGTCGGTAAACATCTACCAGACTATACGGCGCAAAAACCCAACCCAGAAGACGGCAATCTTCAGACTCACCGCCGTGAAAACCCCAAATCCTACAAAGTCTACTCTGCCACGAATAAACGTATTTTCTGTATTCTTCTGTTTTCAGGTCTCTCCTCGACCGCCGACGAATCCCGCATCGCCAAAGGCAAATGTGTCATCCACAAATGTTCCCGTAATAGAATTTCCAAACCTTCAGAACGTAACTCTACCAGCCAGTATCTCCCACCAACTTTTCGGCTCCTTCTTCACGATGTACCGTGCCCACTGCTTGCGGGTCTTCAACTCCATCTACAGGAATGAGCTAGATGAGGTAACTACGCAGTCGACAAACTTCCTGACTCCCTGGTAGTAGAACCCAGAGCTTCATCGCTACGAATACCAAAGTCATTTATTGTAAACTATCTTTCTCAAAACTCATCTCCTCTTTATATTATTCTGTAATCTCTTTATAGGTCTTTCTAGTGACCGCTTTTCAATAGGTTTGGGAGCAAAATTCTGTAAGCATCTTATCTTCCCCCAAAACGCTGCACCATGAAGTTCGATGCAGAGAAGTTATTCAAATTATAAAATCCATATCTAAATAAAAAAGTTATTTTTGTACGTAATTTGTGCGGATGTGGGCTAATTTCTCAGAGCAGCTAAAACTAGTCATGATGTTTGTACCACGCCCGTCCATCTAAAACCCTCACAACCTCTTTAACACTCATCTAAATATTACCGGTACACTCACATGTCCTTGGTCTCTCTGGTAACATACGTATTATTGGCTTCTACATCCCGGCTAATTCCCTCCTAGATTTCACTACTCGTATGTAACAAGTCTCCCAAGCGACTCGTACAAAATTCATCGTTATGTGATCTCCAAATTCTTTGGAACTCGTTAAGAAGGGTACATGTCAAATGTAATTTGTAATTATTGATTACCAAAATACTATTCACTTCATGATTCTTAGGTTCGAATACGTTACAGGCATCACTCTCTTACGAACAGTTACGATCCTGGAGAGAGTTCGTAAAACAAATGTCATAAATTGAGTCGCTATTCCCAATAAGCACAATGTTATAATTGGAGGTTACGTTCCCAGACGACCTAAAAATGACAAAAATTTACAAATCAACTACTTTATTGCACGAAACGAAATATACAAGCCAGATGGAACACGTTACATTATTACGTGTATTATAAAATAGTTTTAACAGAAATGCGACCTACAAACAGCAATGGAAAAACACAATTTCCCTAGTTTCACTGGCTGATTTGGTGGCGTTGAGTCCTTTGTGTTTTCGTTAGCACGTCTTAGATTTTGTACGGAATATTTTAAGCGAATTCGCGTTCCGATGTCGAGACAAGTGGAGGGATACCCTTCGTTGTGTGAGCGAAATGTCGTAAAGCGACAGCTGACTGTACCTACTAGACCTAGCACCTTGTTACCAATACTTGTAATTTGCTATCATGTTATTCCCCCATCGCAAGAGAAGACGTTTCACAAACACAAAAAATACATGTAACTTCAGCAAATTACTTTGAACCCAAATAAAAAATGTATTCCTGTCAGAAATATTTATATGGAAAACGCGACCTTTGAAGTTACAAGTGAGATTTAATATTAGAAGAATTTACGGAGCACGGTAGCTCGAAAACGAGAGGGTGGAAAATGGGATTTGTGTTCAATAAACCACGCACATATTTACATAACATGTCCTGTTTATTAACCAAGGCCACAAAATAAAAAAAAATCAAACTTTTATTGGGAATTAGCAGTTCTTTGAAAAACGCTTTTGTCAATGTCGCCTTCGACGATACGAGCATTACTGCTTTATTGTGTAGAGCAGCGGAATTCAAAGCGAATGGAACAAGAAGTTTGTTAATTTTATAAATGCAGCTGACAAATGGCCGCTGTGGGAAGAACCCCATAGTTGGGTCAGTGAGCAGTAATATGGATATGGTTTCGTGAATTTCAAGATCACAGCTTTAATAAATACTCTTATATTCGAAATAACTTATCCTTGGTGAGATTTCAGGTTCTCACGGCGGTAAGTATGGAGATGATTGTCTTTTGGGTTGTTGCATCGTGTACACTGGTAGAAGTTCACCGACATCTCAGAAGTGCTTGCTGCCTCCATCACCAGTTGATTGAGGCAGTAACCACCTTAGAAATGTCGGTAAAATTATATCAGACTACACGGCGCAAGTTACCATAAACATTATTCTAGGTTTATTTTCGACTACGAAGATTATAAAATGAGATGGGAAGATGATTAGGAATTGGTAACAGTTGCGGATTAGAAAGGAGATACTCCCCCGGCATTCGTCTGGATAAAAATGAAACACGACTGTAGCCTGACTGAAGTGGAAATTCAGTACCTCTGGAATGAAGGTCTCTAACACAAGAAGCTTTGAAAAACTAAATTAAGAACAAAGAAATAAGTGATGCACAAGATAGTAGTGACCTAATTTATCAGCACTGAAATGCAACATTTTTTTTAAAATGGCCAATATAAGAGCGACTTAAGAGCAATTATAATTCTGACTAATTTTATCAAGATCCCGGGAAAATTATTCAAACGAATAGTTTGATAATGTCCTTGTTTCCACGAGGCAAAGGGTGAATCGTACCTTAAGGAAGTAGGCCACATCCGTTTCCTTCCTAATTCATTATGCACGATCATTACAGTCTTAGCCCACAGTAGTCTCCATATTTCGCCACCTCATCTATACTAGATGACCTGTATAAACCACGACGTTGAGGTATTTGTCGCTCTAGGCGACCGCCTAGTTTGCGTAGTGGTCAAACCATCAGTGAGCTGCCAAAAAAGCTCAGGCCTGTACATCGTGTCTTTCAGGTGAAAGAGTTCTTGCAGCACTTCTGGAAAGAAGTACCACTGCATTTCATAGGTATTCTGGGGAGCAACGCAGTGGTCAATATGGTGGGTGTGTGTGACTCAGTTCTGTACCGGAGCATCGCTGGCATCTTTGTGCCCTCAACCCGTAAAGTAAGTGTTCTGATCAAAACACGCGACTCTGCTTTCGGGATTATGTTTATTATTATTATTGACTGCAAATGGTTTTTTGCCCGGTGGCAGTGGTCCTACAATAAGACACAACAGAACAATGAGATACAACAAAACAATGAGACAAAATATCAAATATCAAAATATAGTGCATAACAATCCTTCGGTGCTGTCCGACACAACAGACTGCTGGAGTTCGTCACTGATATTTCTAATGGAAAGGCATGTAGTCCTAAAAATAAAAGGCTTTTACATTTCAATATTGATATTCACCACAGGATTTTTTTTACTTATTAGTGTTCATGTCAAATAAATAGCCATTTCTAGGGGTTTAGGACTATGGTATCAATCAACAAAAGAATCATCTAAGTACAACAATCCCTAAGATATTAACATTCAAACAGTGATAGGCAGACAACAATTTTATTATTGATTGTAGATTCCTGGATTGTTACTTTGCAGGCATCACAACCCAGATGACCACAATAGACATTTTCATCTCCAATCTTCACTTGAAATATCAAAATGTCATTTCTAACAAAATTAATTTGTCACGTTTGAGCTTTATTATTGATTTGTGCGTTTCTTACGCAGACCTCTCCAGCGCCCTCTACAATGCTGATGAAACTTGTACCATTAATAGATGGTTGGTTCTACACAATGCTGGCATCTCTGCCTGCAAACCTATGCACCATAAAACGCAACTGTACGTATCATTACACACTCAACTGGTGTTTATGTTAGTTTCACAGATCACAGTAATTCTATTTTGGTTATTAATAAAATCCGAAAGTAAATTAATTTGTATTTTGTTACGTCTTACTGCAACCACTTGAACCGTTAGGCAACACTGCAGATCATTACATACGGAGCGGATCATCAAACAACATGAGTCGTTCAAGTGCTTACTGACCCTACTGACAGTCAGTGAGTGGTCTTGTACAGCTCACATTGAGCTGTACAGCATTTTTATAAGAGCTATGAAAACAATACACAAAATTGTACAGTTTATTTTAGAAACAGAATCTTTTGCTTCTCAGATACATCTCTTGTCTTGGTTTTACGTTATATTTGACAGTAAGATTGAATTGGGGTAATATTTGATATCTTGCAGTTAAGGTTCTTTTATCGATTGTTTTGGTTGTTTCCTGTAAAAAGACATCACACTGAGACGCATACAGACAGACTGGCATTTGAGGTAAAACTTGATTTGTTTTGCTACAAAATGACACCTCAACCGATTCTGTAAGCTTTCTGATTAAATTTCTATACACTTTCAAAGTTGTAAAGTTCTTTTAGAATCACCCTGTATATTAAGAAACTTTCACTGAAAGGCCCGAAATCTGCCTATAAAATTGTCAGTACGGGAATTCAGTATAAAAGTTTCATCGTATTTTGTGAAATATTAGGCAGTAACTGTTTTATAGATTCCTTCAACAGGAATCCAGATTCCATGCTTTTCCCACGGGATGGATACTTGTACGAAGTCTAAAGTTGTTATTAAAAACATGTACAACAGTCAGATTACTTTGTTTCATAGATGACAAAACTGCATTTTATCTGAAGTAAATGGATATTTATGTTACAGTGGCGCACCATTTTTGTCGGGTCTTACGTCGACTCATCTCGCTGAATGAGATATGGCTTTCAGTGGCTGAACTACTAAAGAATAAAGATTCCTTTTCCAAGATGCTGGCTGATTGGAGGGGTACCGATGTGGAGCAGATTTGTTCTGAGGTTGCTTTTGGTATAAAATGGCCTGAATCCAGACATGTAATGATGAGTTGTGAGTACAACTAACAGTCAACAGCATACCTTTAAGTGATGAACAACATAATAAAATTCTGTACATATGCGTTGTAACATCAATGAGCAAATGCAATCTTGGGGATTCCATTAACAATTTTCATTTCATTGATGCATTAAAACTGTCAGACATGAATACTTTGCGTGACACACATGAAATGTGTAACAGTGTCAAAATATGGGTGACACTGTACTTATAATGTTTCTCTGAAATGTATCATAATGACTGACAACCCAACTATGATATACAGTATTCATTATCTCCAATAATCCTAACCTAACCTAACACAGGATTTATAACTTGATTAGCTTAAGTAACATTTTCTCAGTCCTCTCTCCCACCGCAACAAAAATTATTTTATACTTCTCTTAATATCTCTCCAAAGAGCCTCTGATCTTCTGCCATATTACTAGTGATATATACTGCATGGGGGATCCCCCAGATTAAGTAAATTGTAGTGGAAACGTGATTGGCATGTGTAACAACCACACACAAACATCCATGCTGTAGATGAGATTTGAAAGTGCAATACAAACATTCACTCAGCCTAAGATCATTGGCACATCAGATCACATGATTACTGATCTCGCCTCCACCGAGGTGTGTGAGGTTACTCTTCTAAATAAATCTTCACACTTGAAGACATTATCTCCTCAACTATCTAAATATTAAAATTTGCAGTGTTCAAAGAATTTGAATATCTACTGGAGAGCCAAGTTGGAGTGGACATTTTGGTGCAATGGTTTGAGACGGTGGTAGAGCGATGTGTGACGACAGCAGCCAGAGAGCGTGGCTGCCCAGTGAGACGGATCTCACACCATTTCTTGCTTATCTGGGTCACTGTTGGGGCCAGAGTCCTTCGTGACCTAACCCTCACCTCCACAAATTCATTGGGTGAGTCATGTATGGTCATCTAGTTAACTAAAATTATGTTGCTTCCTATACATTGTAGCATACACGCATAAAAACCTCCCCAAAGAGGCATTAAGTAGTTCAATAACTACAACACATTCCTTATAAACCGTTCATAACTAGAACATTCATAACTTGACATCTATTTTCGCATACGCACATCATATATGAGCGAT
>NW_019059717.1:101083-119732 GCF_000696155.1 Zootermopsis nevadensis | reverse complement strand
AGGCATCAAGAAAGTCTGCAATGTGTCAGTCTTAAACTCATGTGATTCAGGATGCAATTTCAGTATCCCCAGATCACCAGGTCTACAAACAGGTACTCCTTGTCATAAGTGTGTTTAAAATATGTGATTTCATTTTTATGCGCTTGGCTAATTAAGACTGATTGATCACCAACTAACACGGCCAATAGCCTGAGAATACTTTATTAATGAAAGCCGCTGTGAAAGCTTCACATCATATAATTAAGACTGATTTAAAATAATAGCATTCACTTTAATGTGAATTTCTTGCTGGCCGATTGACTGAGGCAGGGAGAAGAGGCAGTAGTGTATTGTATGGGTGGCTGAATAGGAATATGAGGGGAGAAGAGATTTTCGTTTTTTGATTTATGTGGTTTTCCTTCTGGGACTTTTCTTTGGAACATACTTGTATTCATAAAATACTTATATAGAAACTTACTTTTTTTACATGGCTTGCATAGGCTCATTTCACTTGCTCAGTCTGCTAGCAAATGATTATCTGGCACACTGCGTCGAGTTACTGGAAGCTGAAGAGCGGACATATGAAATGATATGGAACATCTCACTGGATGGTGATGCAATGTCAGTTTCAGCAGCTCCTGGAAAACAAACTGTGCTCTCAGCAACCAACACAAGTCAAGAAATTTTGGGTTCGTATGACTGAAAATCTATTTATTTGATTCTAAAAACAATGTACTGCATGCCTTGCTTCTCTCCCCCCCCCTCCGCCATTATTGTAGTTTTTTATTGTTTCTAAATTCTTTAAGATTCTAGCAACACGATATAAAATAATGTGAATTCTCCAGGTGATTTTCAAATAAACACAGCTTGATTTCATAGCGAACACTATTTACTGTTAAATTTGCATGTGCCAACAAATTATTAATTTATGTGTCTGTGCTGTATGCTACTGTGTTCATTAACATTCAATACGAAAAATTTTCTAATACAATATAGAGATCTTTTGTTGATTGCACATGGCTACACATACAACATATTAACAGTTATCCTCCACACTACACTGAATCACATTAAAACATAATGTATCTTCCTTATGACAAAGAACAGGTAATTTGTACTCATCCTCACAATATGTAGAGCTACAACCTATGATTCACTGAATATAACCATCTGATTTATAGGAGTCTGTGTTTCATGATCATGATTTGCTAGATTACTCATTAAAGGTGTCCTTATCAATCTTATTTCATTAATAAATACAAATTAAATTTCCAGAATACCACGAAGAGACGATGATTGCAATGTCTGTGCCATTTACTTACCAAGCTGGTTTGAATGGGGGATCAAAGAATTCATATGACCACATATACCTGTCTACTCAGCGCCAGGTATGAACTGTGACTAGAAAATTATCTAAAATCTTGATTGCCAATTAATTCCATGGAACAAAGCCCTTCTTTAGAAGCTTATAATATGCTCAGCTGGTCAAGAAATTCCCTGCTTTTTATGGAACCTGAAGGTCCACTAATGTGTTCTTAATAGCCTGTCACCAATCCCTACCCCAAGCCGGACTAATCCAATCCACAACCTAAAAATTTATTAACCAAAGATCCATTTTAATATTACCCTCCAATCTAAACCTAAATCAGTCTTGATGGCTAAAATACATGAGAAAAAATTAAACTGGTGAGTACATTGTAGTTCACTTCATTTTTCTGAATTGCAATACAAGTGCATACACACACAAATAGACATTATTTACAATTACACTTGCCTACTTTTTGTGACTTTCCCTTCATACTTGTAATATTATGCAAGTAATTATTCTGCAAGTCGCCCTCAGTGGACTAATGGTTAGCATGCTTGTCACTGGACCCAAGGTTCACAGGTTCAAACCAGGCCGAGGTTGATGGATTTTTAAGGGTGGTAAAATTCCGTAGCACAACTTCCTTCGGAGGGGAAGCAAATCCGGCGTACATTTATGGCACGTAAAAGAACCTCACGAGCATGAACGAGATGTTTTGTAAGCAGAATTCAGTGGCTATTTCTCACCCAAGTCTCTCCTGATTCACTAGTAGATGGCTCTAGCAGTCAAATTAGGATTGAGTAGAAATTGTGCAGAGTCAGTGGGCTGGTCACTCACTACTCACATATGCACACTTCAAAGACAAGGAAACCTCCGAAAAGGAGGCGACAAAAACCCACAACCAGGTTGTAGATCCAAGAAACTACAACAATTATTCTGCAAGTATATTTGTTAAACATATGTGCAGTCAGTGGATTGTAATTTTATG
Source organism: Zootermopsis nevadensis (assembly GCF_000696155.1). The sequence goes on along the minus strand of NW_019059717.1, from coordinate 117,459 downwards.
GATTATGATGCCCTGTAGTCTTGCAAATGGTTACTTGCACTTAAGAAGAACATATCACCTATACTTATCACACTATTTACCATTAAATAATGCAAAGTTTATAAACAACTATATCTGTTGCAGCCCAGTTATGGAACTAAGGACTTGGCTAATGGCAGTCTGGCATTAGACATTCATAATCAAGACTGTCAATACAGTGAAGGAAGAAGATATGATTTTGTAGATGTAGCATCAACCTCTTTGCTCTGTACAACACCATACACATACCAGGGTTATCAACAATGTACAGTAACAACAGACTGTCACACCAACCGTTCAGCAAGTTTGCCACCACCATAAAATCAGCTTCCATGTGGAATAAATGTGACTTCAACTGAACATTCTGTACAACAATTCTTCCAAGAACTGAGGTGCTCTGTATCAGTGCAGGACATTCCCACTTTTGAAATGTGTGTCTGAGAAACCACTGTCTTTTAGAATCTATATACTCCAAAATTTGTTACCACTACATATTCATAGTAACAGGAGAATTTTCAATAATATATTTTTTCAGACTGCAACAATTTAATGTGGCTAAAGACACAGACTTTTAAGACAGCGAAATTTTTTTGAAATTTTCTGTACATAAGATATAGTGTAACAAGGCACATTTTTCTCATTATTTCGGAACTGCAATCATTGATTTCAATTCACAATAGAATTTCTTTAAAACTGAGCCCACACATTCTAAAGTCATATTTAGAGTACAGTCAATTCATACATATTCTTGACAGCTGCATTTTTTAAAAAAATCAGTTTGTGATTTGCATTATATTAAGTCAACAGAAACCAGAAAGTTTACAGAAGGCTGCTTAAAGAGTTGTTCTTGTATAAATAAGAAGATAAGAAAATAAAATACACAGAACTGACTCCAAGAGCACAGGATGGCTGACAAGTGGAGCTGGCAGTACAAGTCATCTAACGTGCATTGAAAGAGTCCAGCACACAGTAATGAGTAAGCAATTCGTGACTGGTGATGTAGTGCTAAGCATTCACTATGGGTAATCTTCAAGTTGGACTCAAAGGAAGACATGAAGAAAAAACGAATTAAATAAAAATCACTGTAAAATTAAAATATGCTATTAAGGAAACACATGTCATTGCACTTATAAATGCTAGTATGCTTGTAATTAACTTATAATCAGCCTGTGTGTAAGCTTCAGCAGTGGGTGTTGGATGAATTTTGACTTTCAGGTTTCAGCTATATCTATATACTTTCAGGAACAGTTACATACAAAACAATGATTAGGAAGAAAAAACCGATGCAGCTCGAGTGATAATACTGAGATCAGAGGCAGATATGGATGGACTGGATGAAGCAGTTGTCCTGGTAAAGCATATTAAGAAAGGGCAAAATGGTTGTAGAGGTTAGAGTACTAGAGGTTCACAAATAAAGCTCAAATTTACTAATTATTTTTATCAGCTACAAAGTGGAATTTGTGTATTCTTCCAGTGAATACCTATTTATGCATCTGAATAAGTTTTGTTATATTTAACATTTGCCTGCTCAGGGGATAGAATAATATTCATTCCATCACGATATTTTCAATATTGAAATCACTGGAACTCAAGTTACTTGTAATCAAATAATTGAAGTATTAACAGCACCACAATAGTATCACTTGCATTTTTAAAAGCTGAATCTGCATGATTAATTTATCGGTTAATAGTGACTAAACCAACTGCATGTTTTAGAATGACTTGACTGCTAATCTGTTTCATTAGAGTGTATGTGCTTCTTATAAACATATTTGTATAATATTTTTATTTATAAGTACTCTATATGCATTATATTGAAATGACAATACATGCTAGCTCAGCTAACAACTAATATCAAACTAGCTACAGTTTACTTATATTATGACTACTGATGAAGTACAACCAACGTAACTGACTAAATAACAGCAAATGGGTTACTGTTACTCGTTTACCATAAGGCAAACAACAGAATTTTGTCCTGCAGAGTTAAGGTACCAAAGACCAAGCAAACAACAACGTAGCATCAGATATTGAACCTACCAACATGTTTATATAAACAAAGATTTGTATTTATATTGGCTACCAGTATAATAAGTAAGTTTATAATTCCTGGAATATATTACCACATGTTTCAATGTGAGTTATCTTATTTATTGCCACAGTAAATGTAGACAAGAACCAGGGATAACCATAAATTGATCAGCACCACCAAACCTTTCTTTCCTCTGGAAACTGCATGAACAAATCCATAATAGGGAAGTAATAACTGTCTCTATCTTGATGTTTGAACTTTGATATTGCCACATTAATCTCATTCAAATTTGATACAGAGAGCTCACATTAAAAGTTACATTATATTAATAGGGGATTGAAGTCCCTGTATTTTGGAGCTGCTGGCCACACTTTAGCTCTGGTGCTTGGTCAGGGTCATCTCACACCTCGTGGGGCAGTGATCATGAGTGTGGAACAATGATAGAATGATGATTAACAGGGGAAACCTGAAGAACTCGGTGAAAAACCTCTCTTCCTCTCAGGATTTCCAAACAAAATGTGGACACATTTTTCATTTTCCCCATGTATGCCACATGTCCCACTCATTTCATCCTCTTTGACTTAATCAACCTAATAATATTTTAGTGAAGAGCGCAAATTATACAGCTCCTCATCATGCAATTTATCTGACCCTCCTGTCACCTCATGCCTCCAAACATTTCCCTAAGCACCCTGTTCTCGGACATCCTCAATATGCGTTCTTCTCTCAATGTAACAGACCAAGTTTCATGCTCATACAGAAGTTAACACTTTTATGTGATGTGAGATGCACAGCTACCAACGACCATTCACAATCAAAAACGGCATGGAAGGCATATGAACTAATTTATCATCCAGTTTTCTGAGGTTTCTAATAAAGTTATACCTCCTCCTACTAAGGTGTTCTGAGACCATGCCCTCTTCCTTACCACTCAACAGTTCATACCATTAAATGCCACAAAAGGCAAAGATTATAGGTACAGTGAACTGTGATCTAGATTATGACCTCATGCAGCCTTGTGACTGCTGTGTTGTAGAAACATATCACCTCCATCCATCAACTGATATAAAACAGAAATGATGTAGAAAGAATATATCACCCTCATCTTCAAAACAGAGTTGAAAATTGAAGTGAAGTGATATGGTCCTCATACACACCTACAATACTCTACAGATAACCACAATTTATAATTGCATCATCTTGAAAACCTCACAACCCACATAATTACTAAATAAAATTAATATACCTTAAGAAGCATAGCAAATGACACTCGTCAAACAATGAGGAAAATAGGTGGAAGTATAACATAATTTATTTATATTCCACTGATCCTCCATAGTAGAGGCCAAGGATGTGGAACATGTCATAATAAGAATACGTACACTTACCACAATAAACTTATAATGCAGATAAAAGTACATAGTTGTTACAGCCATTTATATAAATTAAGAAATTTCAATTAAAGTGAATTCTTCTATACAGTAGTAGTGAGATAAAAGGTAATCTTTCAAAACTGGCTAAAATACTTTCATAACATGATTTAAACTTTCAATATTAGATGGATACGAATTGAAAAACTTGATTAAACATTAAAATTAATGTGAAATGGGTTTACATTACATACTAGGCAGAACAGGAACTATTATTTCTTTTTAACATTTTAAAAATATAAGTTTCTATTATAGTTATGAGTCACAGAGGCATATCAAGATATAACTAAAGGAAACATTTTTACATTTTTCCAATTCACACTGAGTTACGTTATAAATTACTATATACTGTTATTTTGGGGGTGTTTTAAGTATAGGAAGTATAAACAATATGCCTACACAAATTATGTGAGCAGTCTGGCAGAACCTGATGGCATATGACTGAATTCTAAACACATTATTATAAAGTTATCCCTTCCAAAAATTAAAGGCAAATCTATATACAGCAATTATTCTTTGTAGAAGACAAGCACAATCATTCCCCCCCACCCCCAAGTCTAGTCTCATTATGACCTAGATTTTAATAGGATGATAAAATTTGAGGTTATGTAACATACACAACATGTGGAAATTCTTTGCATGTGCAGCTTTCTACATCAGTAATACTGAATACTTAAATATTTTACAAAGTATTCTGAATATACTTGTTAGAAAACCTACCTCAAACTTATACTGTACACCACCAACCACAACCCACTTCTGACTGCAATTTGCCTAGCCATGCACAATGTGAAACAAAACATTTTGTAAGAAAGTTCCTTCCTAATAAACTTCAAGAAACTCTACAGAGTGCAGCACCAAGCACAGACATAAGTGTGTTCTCACTTATAAACACAGTGTATGCAATGCATATTAAATAAAATTCTAAGTTGTTTCAACTGAAACCTTGATGTAATTTCTGTTGCTTCTACAAGTGGTTAGAAAAATTACACAGAATTATTAAAGGGGCTTCTATTTCTATTTAAAACATTTTATCACATGCAGATTAGTTGTAATATAATTTGCAAACTGCATATGGCATAAATCCAAAATTACACAATATTAACACAAAATATGAATGCCCTGATCTAGAGCCTGACTGATAACCAGGAAGGGCCACAAATAAGTACTTTATATATTTTAAACAGTTGATTACTCTTAGATATTTAGTAGACTGATTAACTAATTCCATGCAGTAAGGTCCTCTTTGAGAAATTAATAGTATGTTCTCATCATCCTTGACTTTACTTCATCCTAACATTTGGTGAAGAGTACAAATTATGGAGCTGCTCATGCAATTTCACCAGCCTCCCATTACATCATCTCTCTTAGGTTCAAATATTCTCTTATGCACTAGTTCTCAAACACCCTCAGTCCGTTTCTTCCTTTAATGAGAGAGGCTACATTTCATACACATACAAAACAGGTAAAACAAGTAAGATGTCAAAATGTTGGTAAAGCATTTGCTTTTGTGGCTGTATCGATGTATAGTTTTGAATGTAATATGATATTATGAAGGCCAGAAAGTTCAAAACCACTGTTAGAAAAACATATTATCTGCTAAACAAATTGAAATTATAAATATTTCCTATAAATAAATTATTCTACTATAAAGTAAAGCTTTCCCACTACATGCCACAGAGTCACCAGGGAAGAAGAGGTATAGTTCCTACTCATTCTCAACCTCAGCACTACATGGGGATGAGTGGTTAGTGTCACACCCCAGCCATGCTGTACCCCTGGGGAAAGGCAACCCAGTACTCATTGGATAGGAAGTTGGGTAGGTCCCAGAGCCAGTATGGATGTAAAACCACAAGAAAAATCCTTTGCACTTGTCAGGGATTAAACCCCAGTTGTCAAGTCCACAATCAAACACTATACTACTTAAGCTACCCTGGCTCAATTCTTCTATCATACACAAACTGAATGTCTTATACATATTAGAAAGAAATTTTAGGAAACCTTGGGACAGTCCCTCTCTGAAAACATGTGAAACTTAGACCACAAAAATGTTATTACTTAAGTAGGTTCTGATGATGGTGAGTATGAAGATGACTCTTCTGGGTTGTAGCACCATGTAATCTGTAGAAACTTAACAACGTTTCAGAGGTCCTTGCTTCATCCACCATCAGGGTAATGAGTCATCGCCTCAATTATGGAGGCAAGAAGGACCTTCATGTTATTACATTTTTAACATCAGAACCATGGAAGCAAATTTTATCATCATCCAGGAAGAAAGAATCTAGTTGGTGACACTTATAGTTATTTACAAATGTAACTAATTAACTAACTCAACACGGCAAAGTCCTTTCTGAAAAGCTAACAGTTCCTCAAGTAGTCAATAAATTGATCACCATTTCAGGAACCATAAGGTTCATTATCACGTCCACAGACACTCTCTATTGGCCCCTAACCTGGGCCATATGAATGATGCCTTATTTTCTGAAGGTCAATCCTAATATTACTCTCACATTTACATGTAAGACTTACAAGTGGTCTCCTCCTTTCAAGGTTTCAGCTTTAAGAAAATGTAATAATTGTTGTGAATCCTGAGGAAATTATTTTGATGCAGGATACTTTCATTTGGAAAAAAAAATCAACAAATCACTGATGATGCTAGTAATTACTACAATTTTTTCACTTCTTAACCTTGTAATGCAGGGTACGAAAAAAATAGTTTATCATCATAAAATTTTAAAAATATTCTAAAATATTTTTATTTTATGTGAAATACATTAAACGCTTCCCAATTAATTCAGACAATTTGTTTAAGATACAATGTATGAGGAAAAGTTCAATAACTTTAAGGAAAAGAAAAAACATTCTTTCATGTCAAACAACTAATGTTATGACTACTGGCTACTCAAATTAATTTCACCTATAATAAGCAATATACACAAGACATGCAACTGATTACGCTTCGATGTCATATTAAAAACTCTATGTAGTTGTAGATACTGGACACTGAAAACAGAAAGGAAATATGGGCCTTAGTATGATATTATAAAGTACTTTAATGTTCTACATTACTGTGTATTATAGTATTTTCTCGAATACCCCATGCATTTTTTCTTTAAAAAGTTACCAAAATTTGGGGCATGCAACTTATTCATGACAAGGTTGGCAACACTACTCATTCCAAGCCCTATCTAAACTTTCACAACTTCCTCTTCCTTTCATATATGTGTGCAAAGGCTGCACATGAGTGGATGTTACTTTGTGTGGGACTGTGCAAATGTTCTGCTAAACATAAGTATTTATGGGCATGCATTTACAATCTTTCATGAAAAATTGAAAATAATTAGAGGCATAAGAATTCAGAAATTGCACAGCTGACAGAAAATATGTTAGTGCAAATAACATAAGTGACTGGAGAAAGAATAAAGAGTTCATGCCACAAGGCAGTGATAATCACAGCACGTTCCAGTGTCAGAAAGTGATATATCCTGAAACAAAAGAAAATATTTGTGAACATACAAGAAGCGGCGATTTAAGTGTGTTATCAACTGAAATGTGCCAGTCAAAAGCCTCAGCACTGGCAAAATAACATACAATCCAATGTTCCAAGGTAAGACAGGAAGGTGAGGTATTTTATAAAAAACAGACCGTGTATTAGAAAAAGAGTCTCCCAGTGGCTTCTGGACACATACAAAAAGAAAGAATTAAGTTTTGTAAAGTATGAAATCAATTTATGGTAATAGCACAAATATATTTTGAAATGCTCCCAAACAAAAAAGGCGAAATGAGTGTTACATTAGGAACTGGCGGAAACAAGAAACCAATCACCATAATGTGTTGACAGACAGCAGAAAACTGTCACCATATAGCATCCTAAAAGGAAAGATCAAAAATAAATCTAAAAGATGTAAATGTGTAAGAACAAGGATCAGGGTGCATGCACCATGCTTTGAATTAGATCAAACAAATCTTAGTGGATGCTCATTCTAGAGATCTTCCATGAGTATACAACAGAAGTGAAAACAGAACAGTAACTATATTTTTATCCTGCTCTCACATAGTTTTCTGTTTGATCTGAGAAGTAGAGGTAGCATATGAATAGTGAGATACTTTCACAGCCTAGCCTAGGTGAGACATTAACATGTGCTATTTTCATGCTACATGTCAGATCTTAAAACGTATGACAGAAAGTAATGAAAACACACCAAGAACAAAGCGTTCAAATTTCAAGATACTAAACACTCTGTATACTTTAACACAAACACATTCATACTTCTATAAATTCACGAACTTTCTGTTTATTATAAATTTCCTGTAAAACGGGGGGTGGACGTGCAGGTTATTAGAAAATGTGGGATAGCTGAGAAATTATGGTACTTACTGTTCAAGACTCAACTTTGCAGTAAAGCTGAGTCCCAAACCACATAAAATATTAACTGACCAGATTCAGCGTGCAAGCTGTGTTATCAGTGCTGCACACATCTCAAAAAACTCCATTGTGTGGTGTCCTGTGTTTTGTTGCTGTGAGAGACTGGGATCTGAAATTGGAAACATACTCAAAATATAACAGTGGATCAGCAAAACCCAAGTTAGTAAAGGCTTAATACATTATTTGGGGGGGGGGGGCTGCTACTTTGGTGACAATTTTCAAAACTACAAGAGTCATAAATTATTTTCTTTTACTTGGGTATGCAACAATGAATCTGAGCTGTACCAACACAGACCAAAGTTCGTATCTTGGCCAAGGGTATTTTTCCCACCGCCTTTGGTTAAAAAGTGGTCATCGAATAAAAACTCTTCACTCAACAAAATCTGTCAATGTAATAAAAGTACAGCTCAGCACTTCTTTTCACACTGACCATAGCTGATATCTCCACCTGCCATACAAGAACCATCATTCTCCTCGCTACTCTCGCTGCTCAAGCTCTTAAAGTCCAGCAAGTAGCTCTTGTAGTCCACCTGGTACAACTGTAGTGACATTTTAACATACTTCCCACTCAATGCATTCTTGTGTCTTACACGCACATGGAAAGGGTTGATCACTTTCCATTCCTGAAACATTAAAACGTGTTACTAGTTGAGATTCAGGTTCTCACAAGTATTATGAAGATTACTGTCTTCTGGGACGTTGCACTGTGTAGTCTGGTAGAATCATTGACAATCACCCTGATGATGGAGGCAGCAAACATCTCTGAAACGTCAGTAAACTTCTACCAGACTACATGGTGCAACATCCCACAAGACAGTCATCTTCGTGTTATTAGTTTTCTATAGGAACTGATTAAAAATAATTTCAATTAACGACGGTTTTTGTGGAACCAATTATTATTGTTAGCTGAAAGATCACTGTACACAGATAACAGGAAATGGAAAGAGGAAGGAAAACATATCAGTATTGTTCATCTAAATAATGAAAAGAATCGCCTTGCAGAAACTTCAAATTAAACTATTATGACAAAACAACTCTTTTAAGGGTGTGTGTACAGAGAGGGTGATATCACAAAAAGTCATAATCATATGTCTAAAAGCTGAACTATGATAAAATTTATAAATACAATTGAGTCACCACCAAATTCGACACTAAAACCAACATACTTACAAAATCCAGTGCCTTCATTGCACGATAAACTTCATTCATGATATCATTTGGCTTACTCTGTGATCGAATACCTGTAACAAAAAGTATTTAGTACATATGATGAAGCCTAATTACTTTCCAACAATCTGCACAATTATACTTTACAGGAATAAGAATATGATTACAAAAGATAAGAGATGATTTCCAATGTCTCTATAAGCTAATTTTGGTAACAATTAATTTAACATCAGGTGCAACTAGAAGCTGCAATGCCAACATGGGTTTTGCATCAACAACTTGGGCATTACATCTACCTCCTTCAAATTCCCTTTGTGTAACTTAATATTAAAAACATAAGACCAATGTATTTATATCAAAAAGTCTCAATTAATAGCACAGCGAAACACTGATTTACAATACAGTAAATTTCACACTTATAGTTAATTTTCACTCATCTCTAGTCAATAATCTCATTGTTAAACGTTCTCCATTTTAAGTCTCCATACTTAGCTTCCAAATTCACTACTCCCATAGCCAAACCTTTAATGGTGATTTCATTGTATCTACATTTTTCTGAAGGAAAGGAGTTGTGAGCAGTAAAGAGTTGGGTGATATCACTGTTTGAGCATTTCCACTAAAAGATTGGAATCACTTACTTACCCAAATGCCACTTTGCTCTCTTGACTGGCGTTCCCCTGGATGGTCTGTCACCACCTGCACCAGAATTGGGTCCTACCACTCGGTCCCGCAGAGCTGCTGAGAGAACACCACATTCTCCTCACCACCAGGTATCATCTTCGATTAGTGTCACAAAAAAACAGGAATTTTGGCAAAGAAAATAATGAATGCTTCAAATTTTTTTTAGGAAAATCTAAGAGAACTTGACATTAATGAGCATAGAAATAACAGAAGTCAATTATAAGCTACACGTGCACTTAGTTTATAAATGATACTAACCTTTTTGGTCCGTAGCATTTCTTGTTATCTAGTGGACACTGTGAAGCTGAGATTTCGTGTTTTACAATTTTCATAAACAAACTCAGTCCAAAACACATTTTATAAGTAATCAGTCATTATCTTCATCACAAAATTTCAAATTTGGTAACAATTTCACAAACTTATTAGCAACAAGCTTGCTATAATGCCTCATGACATAAATGTTAAAGTATATTGACAATCAACTGTTTTCTTTCATAATTGGAAAATATGAAGAAATTAAAATCTCCAGTATTTCACCAAACAGCTGAAGCTATAAGCATGACCCAGACATTCTAAAACCACAAAAACCCAAGAGTATATGTACCATACCTGAAGAAAAGTCAGAGAACATATACATGTGCATCTGACACACTTCATTTATAAGTAAATACATATACAATATAAACTGAATGAAGAAATTAACACAAACTGCTTTGGATTTAACTTTTAAATAGGTTGGACTGTACTTCATGTCACAAAATTTAGGAGAGAAAATTGCAGATCACGAAAACAACTTACGGGCTATTCTCTCTGGGTGTGGCCGAATGGGGCTTGGGTTTAGCTCGCTGGGGCTGAATGAAATTGGAGGAGGACTGCTAGCAACATAGAAGTCCTTCAGCTCTGCCTTTGCAGCCTCATCTGCTATCCTCTTGTTATCAATAATCAAGTGGTACGCAATGGCTAGCTGATCATGTGGATCTCCACTAAGAAGGGAACAGTGCACTTCGTGCTCCTTCACTCCAAATTTCTGTAGAAACATTTCAACCTATCAGCAACTATGCACAACACAAAAGTTTATATCACTCAAAACAGAATTTCTGAGAAGTTAAAACATTTCCTTCCTTTAACATCTCAAAGGAAATAATTTTTGTAAAAATACAATCAATCCTATTGTCTTAAAACAAAAATAATGTTTTTTTACGTTATATGACGATTGATTTTACTGTTAATCTTTCTGATATTATATACAAAGGAACAGCAAAAGTTTCAACTACAACTTTAAAATATGTAATTAATTATTCTTATAACCCACTCCACAGAGAAAAGTCATTCTTGGAAACATAACAATCACTGAGATAATAAAAAAAATCACCAGCCTTCAAGGTATCTAAAGGTTCATTACTATGTTCACAAGAGCAGGCATTTATTTATGTCACTGCAAATAATGGAAAAGTGAAATTAACACAATACCCATCTTTCTTTGATATTCCATCAATACATATTTTGCATCATCTAATGTTAAATATAGGAATACTTTTTTTTTGTAATGAGAATGCTATTTTCAGTATTTTTCTGAACATTTTCTGCAATCATGTAGATGTATGTATGCCGATGTGTCATAGCAGCTGTTTTCACAAAACGAGTCTGCTTTCCATACCACACAAAAGTAACAACTGACAAGATATCTAAGAGAATTTATGATGTATTTGGTTTCTTATGTGGCCAAAAAATGCAAAGAGAAGTGAATTCAAATATGTACACATTTGTACAGAGGCCATTTGCAACAATTAATTTAACATCAGGTGCAACTAGAAGCTGCAATGCCAACATGGGTTTTGCATCAACAACTTGGGCATTACATCTACCTCCTTCAAATTCCCTTTGTGTAACTTAATATTAAAAACATAAGACCAATGTATTTATATCAAAAAGTCTCAATTAATAGCACAGCGAAACACTGATTTACAATACAGTAAATTTCACACTTATAGTTAATTTTCACTCATCTCTAGTCAATAATCTCATTGTTAAACGTTCTCCATTTTAAGTCTCCATACTTAGCTTCCAAATTCACTACTCCCATAGCCAAACCTTTAATGGTGATTTCATTGTATCTACATTTTTCTGAAGGAAAGGAGTTGTGAGCAGTAAAGAGTTGGGTGATATCACTGTTTGAGCATTTCCACTAAAAGATTGGAATCACTTACTTACCCAAATGCCACTTTGCTCTCTTGACTGGCGTTCCCCTGGATGGTCTGTCACCACCTGCACCAGAATTGGGTCCTACCACTCGGTCCCGCAGAGCTGCTGAGAGAACACCACATTCTCCTCACCACCAGGTATCATCTTCGATTAGTGTCACAAAAAAACAGGAATTTTGGCAAAGAAAATAATGAATGCTTCAAATTTTTTTTAGGAAAATCTAAGAGAACTTGACATTAATGAGCATAGAAATAACAGAAGTCAATTATAAGCTACACGTGCACTTAGTTTATAAATGATACTAACCTTTTTGGTCCGTAGCATTTCTTGTTATCTAGTGGACACTGTGAAGCTGAGATTTCGTGTTTTACAATTTTCATAAACAAACTCAGTCCAAAACACATTTTATAAGTAATCAGTCATTATCTTCATCACAAAATTTCAAATTTGGTAACAATTTCACAAACTTATTAGCAACAAGCTTGCTATAATGCCTCATGACATAAATGTTAAAGTATATTGACAATCAACTGTTTTCTTTCATAATTGGAAAATATGAAGAAATTAAAATCTCCAGTATTTCACCAAACAGCTGAAGCTATAAGCATGACCCAGACATTCTAAAACCACAAAAACCCAAGAGTATATGTACCATACCTGAAGAAAAGTCAGAGAACATATACATGTGCATCTGACACACTTCATTTATAAGTAAATACATATACAATATAAACTGAATGAAGAAATTAACACAAACTGCTTTGGATTTAACTTTTAAATAGGTTGGACTGTACTTCATGTCACAAAATTTAGGAGAGAAAATTGCAGATCACGAAAACAACTTACGGGCTATTCTCTCTGGGTGTGGCCGAATGGGGCTTGGGTTTAGCTCGCTGGGGCTGAATGAAATTGGAGGAGGACTGCTAGCAACATAGAAGTCCTTCAGCTCTGCCTTTGCAGCCTCATCTGCTATCCTCTTGTTATCAATAATCAAGTGGTACGCAATGGCTAGCTGATCATGTGGATCTCCACTAAGAAGGGAACAGTGCACTTCGTGCTCCTTCACTCCAAATTTCTGTAGAAACATTTCAACCTATCAGCAACTATGCACAACACAAAAGTTTATATCACTCAAAACAGAATTTCTGAGAAGTTAAAACATTTCCTTCCTTTAACATCTCAAAGGAAATAATTTTTGTAAAAATACAATCAATCCTATTGTCTTAAAACAAAAATAATGTTTTTTTACGTTATATGACGATTGATTTTACTGTTAATCTTTCTGATATTATATACAAAGGAACAGCAAAAGTTTCAACTACAACTTTAAAATATGTAATTAATTATTCTTATAACCCACTCCACAGAGAAAAGTCATTCTTGGAAACATAACAATCACTGAGATAATAAAAAAAATCACCAGCCTTCAAGGTATCTAAAGGTTCATTACTATGTTCACAAGAGCAGGCATTTATTTATGTCACTGCAAATAATGGAAAAGTGAAATTAACACAATACCCATCTTTCTTTGATATTCCATCAATACATATTTTGCATCATCTAATGTTAAATATAGGAATACTTTTTTTTTTGTAATGAGAATGCTATTTTCAGTATTTTTCTGAACATTTTCTGCAATCATGTAGATGTATGTATGCCGATGTGTCATAGCAGCTGTTTTCACAAAACGAGTCTGCTTTCCATACCACACAAAAGTAACAACTGACAAGATATCTAAGAGAATTTATGATGTATTTGGTTTCTTATGTGGCCAAAAAATGCAAAGAGAAGTGAATTCAAATATGTACACATTTGTACAGAGGCCATTTGCCTCTCAGAGTAATTATTACATATCCAGATGCTGAATTGTCCAATGTAACGTTTTCGCCTAACAATGTGAACTCTCATTATTATAATGAACTTTTATTGCACTGTGAGATTTCAAGTTCTCACAGCAGTCAGAATGAAGATGGCTGGCTATCTTTTGGTTTAATTTGCTGTGTAGTATGGAAGAAGTTTACCGATGTTTCAGAGTTGCTTGGTATCTCTATCATCAGGGCAATCGTCTTGAACTTCTACCAAATTACATGGGGAAACAACCCAGAAGACAGCCATCTTTCTACTACATTATTCGCAGATTTGTTTTTTGAAAACCCTGCACACAATATCATATTGCTGACTTACCTCACACACTTCATTTACAGCGTCAGTGTCAATGACAGAAGAGTCCTGCTCCACTGGAGATGGAAACAGATATGCAGGAAGATCACGTTGGAACCACTCATGTTTTCTTGCATGGAACAAAATATAACATTTTAAGAGCTGGAAATAAGAACAGCTATGCATAAATATATCTGCGGTGTAAAATAAAGCCGTCTTGCTACACGCCATGGTGGTGCTCAGGGAGACCTCAGCACTAGATGAGGATGAGTGGTCAGCAACATGCCCCAGATGCACTTTACCTCTGAAAAGAAGCCCTAGTACCCACTGAACCGGAGGCTGAGTAGGCCACAGAGCTGGTATGCAGAGGCTAGAAGAAAAATCCTTTGCCCCTGCAGGAAATCAAACCCTGTAGTCAGACACTATACTGACTGAGCTACCTGGCTCTTATAAGCTAATGTAAAAAATCATATTTTATACAACCATTTGACATATATTATGTTCCACTGAAGAAAATGCACTCTTTTTTCTACAAAATATCTTCAGAAAAACACACAAATAATTAATTTGTACATGAGTATCCTGTTGCAGTGATTACTTGAAAAAATCTTTTCTTCACTGTCTCACACACACACACACACAACTATTTTTCAGTGACAGCTTCTATAAAAAACCTAACAGAACTGGGTGTGCTTTAACAGAAGGCGCAGTCAGTTTTGATAGGAATTTGGAGGAGAAAATGAAGCGTTATATTTGGCTAAAGACAGCACCTGCTCACAAAGTAAAACAGTACATAAAATCCTTTACAAGAAGTGACAATATAAGCAAGCCTGTAAGGTCTAGTAAACACAAACATGGTAAAGATTAAAAAAGCAATAGTGTTCTGTGTTCAGGCCCAACATTCACCAAGTGTCTGCACCATAAAGTAATGCATACTGTAAGGCTGTAAGTATGAATTTCAAGATTTTGCTTGTGCTTCCATAGAATCACATAGTACTCAAAGGATCGATGTACACAATGTACCACTGAAAAAAAGAAAAACACTGTGTTATGATGAAACACTTTAACAGACTTCAAATGAAAATTGAATGACTCACAGCTAACCCAAAACAAGCAAACACTTCTAAGCTATTATTTATAAGTAAAGAAAACCAGATACGCATAACACTCACTTTATGTCTTCAATGGTGGCTCTCTTCATTGGATCTATTTGCAGCATATGGCACAGCATGCTCACAACAGTTTTGTTCAGGTACTCAGGAATAGGAAAAATTCCAGCTATAACACACAAGAATCTCTTCGTAGATGACCATTCAATGAAAATATAATGAAGTCTAAAAGGATAGCACTTGCCTAAACTTCATCACACATTTTAAGAATAACAAAAGCCATCAGGGTCAAATCTGGGACCAAAGCCGAATTCCAAGTTTGAACACAACAGCTGCCACAACACTTAAAAATCCAAACATATCAGTACGACCCTTAATCAACCAGAGTATGACAGCCAAAGTAGTAGAACCAACTATGAAAATACTTTGTACATTATATATAACTCAAACAATGAAAATGGCTAACATGACTGTGGTTTAAGAAGTGACTTCCATTTTGAGGACTTATTAACATGGCAAAAGTAAGCCACATCTAAGTCTAGTACCATTTATTTTAAAGCTTTTCTACCATCTATTTAAAATTTCTACCATGAAGGAGAATATGAAATGAGTGTGAAGATGGTTGGTTATCTTCTGAGTTGTTGCACCAAGTAGTCTGGTAGAAGTTTACTGATGTTTCAGAGGTCCTTACTGCCTCTATCATAAGGGAAACAACCCAGAAGACAGCCATCTTCATACTCACTGCCATGAGAACCTCAAACCTACTTTAGATGATGGGTGCTCCTCTGGACTCACTAGTCATGTAGGACTGGCATTTCAATGATGCTTGGCTTCATGTAAGTTATTTAATGAGTATTAATAACTGCAGAGGCTGTCACTGACTCAAGCAACAGGATGATTAATATAACAAAATGGATAGGAAGGAGAAAGAAGTGGTCATCACCATGAACAACAAAGAAAAACTACAAAAACAATCAGATTAGCTCATGCCCCAGCTCGGACCAAACTAGGTACCTCCCACACAGATGCCAGACATGTTCACTACTGAACTAAAGTGATTCATGCATGGGTTGACCAGTGATGTAAATGAGTGACAAATAATATGGTCCCAACTTTAGGGGTTGAGGAAAATAAAAACGAAATCTGCCCCA